>PVIY010006986.1:0-44470 GCA_004026745.1 Myrmecophaga tridactyla
CTAAACACATGGAGCCTAGAATAAGGAATAACATAATTCTGTGCAGGTTCATGTAACACCCTGATACATTCCAGAGTATGTTGGGCAGATAATAAATATTTGTAAAGTTCCTTGAAGACTGGAGAAAAATATTGATCTATTAAACTCCCCCACCTGGGAATTTCCTGATACTCTCTCAAGCATTAGGGACTCCCAAGTTACCAGGCAAAGTCCTCAATCCTGAGAATTGCTCTTATAAAACTTATCTCTGTAATGGGGAAGCTAAGCCTACCAATAATTATGCCTAAGAGTCACTTTCAGAGAACCGCTTTTGTTGTTCAAATGCGGCCTCTCATTCTAAGCCAATTCTGTAGGTAAACTTACTGCCCTCCTCCCTCCCCCCTCGCCCCCTGGGACAAGACTTCCAGGGATGTAAGTCTCCCTGGCAATGTGGGATATAACTCTCAGGTATGAGCCTGGCCCTGGATCATGGGATTAACAATGACTTCTTGACCAAAAGGGGAAAAAGAAATGAAACAAAATTAGTTCTCACCATCCAGGGGTGAAAATCTCCCTGGTGGTATGGAGATGACTCCCAAGGATGAGCCTGGCCCTGGCACTATGGGATCAACAATGCCATCCTGACCAAAAGGAGGAAGAGAAGTGTAACAAATAAGGTATTAGTGGCTGAGAGAGTTCAAATAGAGTTGAGAGGCTACATTGGATGTCACTCTTACACAAGCTTCAGTAAGATATTGTTACCTATCATAACTTGCCAAACCTCAATCAAAACCATTCCAGCCAATCCTAAAGAATACCTAGGAATATAAAGATTTACAAAGGTTCCATACACTAGGGTAACTTTCCAGAAATGTACAACCCCCAGATGGGTCCCTGGACCAGATGGGCCCTGCAACCTAGAGAGGCTAGCCTCTCCAGAACATCAGATAGTTTCATCCTTCTATCCCATATTATTGACAGCCCCTTCCAACATGAGAAAGTTAGAATGGGCATAGCCCAAATCCCCTAAAGAGTGGGACAGAAAGATAAAAGGTGATGGTAGAGTTATATAGAGAAGGTAGGGCTTAACAAATGAGTATGCCTGCTGAATCGTTATACTGATATTTCTTTTAGTCTCCAGTATCTTAGAGCAGCTAGGAGTAAAAACCTAAAATTGTGGAATTGTAACCCATAGCAAACACTGAAATCTGTTCTACAACTAATTGTTTTGAAATTTACTGCTTTTTTGTATACATGATATTTTTCACAAAAAAGAGAAAAAAAGAGGAGGAGTATAACAGAGAAGATAGGATTTAACAAATGAGTATGACTGCTGAATCATTATACTGATATTTCTTTGGGTCTCCAGTGTCCTGGAGCAGCTAGAAGGAAAAAATGAAAAGTCGTGGAACTATAACCCATACCAAACTTTAAAATCTGTTCTATAACTACTTGTTAAAATGTAATTGGAAAATTATTGCTTTTTTGTAGCTATATTTCACAGTTAAAAAAATGTTTTTAAAAAATTAGGTCTCAAGACCTGGAGAAGGAGGGACAGTGGTCAGTCTGACCTCCTGCTACCCCCACTGTCTCCCCAGAGTCCTGGGGAGTGCCATCCCTGCCTCCTGGAGCCCATGGGTTGGGGGGGGGGGCAGTCAAGAAACAACGCTGCACTAAGAAGCACACCCAGCTTGAACTAGCTTGAAACAACTCACACTAACTTATTAACTGGCTCTGCAAGTCCCTCTCTGTCTCCCAACCTCTAGCTCCTTATCTGGGTGATGGAAGAGTGGCAGGGGTTGGGAAGTGTGGGGAGAGACTGGCATTGACTAGCTCAGAGGTTGTCAAACTTGGTTCCCTGGAGCCTTGGGGTTCAATAGGCAGAGCTCCCTGCTTTCCTTTATCAGCACTATCCTGTCAAATATTGAGCTTCTGAATCATAGTTGCCACAAATAAAGGCTTTCTGGGCTTTTTTTTTTTTTTTTTTTAAAGCTGATGTACTTTAATCCCCCTTATACAGCTCTGTTTTTCTCATAAACTTTTTCTTTTGAAGGTATTGTATTGATTAAAGGTACTAAATTGACCAGTATCAAAAAAATATTACGTTTCAGTGGCTCAGAGATTTCAAATAGAGTTGAGACACTATTCTGGAGGTTACTCTTACATAAGCTTCAGCTAGATATTGCAAATTGCCACAGTATGCCAAGCCCCAACCAAACAGTATTCTTGCAAACTCTAAAGGATACCCAGGGATCTAAGACTCTATAAAGTTTCACTCACTAAGTTTATCTTTCAGAAACCTAAAACCTCTACATTTTTCCTATGGGAGACATGCCCAGGGACCCAGAAGTACCAGTCTCTCCAAAAACATCAAATGGTTGCATACCCCAACCCCATAATGTTGACACCTCTTTTCAACATGAAGAAGTTAGAATGGTCATTGCCCAAATATCCCTAAATATTGGGAGAGGATCAGAGGTGAAGGAGGAGTTACAATAGACAAGATAGAATTTAAAAAATTAGTATGACTACTGAATCATTATACCGTTATTTCTTTTTAGTCTTCAGAAGGAATAACTGGAATTGTGGAACTGTAACCCATACCATACTTTGAAATTTGTTCTATAACTACTTGTTAAAATGTACTTTGAAGTTTATCTCTTTTTTTTCATATATGTTACATTTCAAAATAAAAAACGTAAAAAAAAGCAAACAGTTTAAGAACTCTATGGGGCACCATCAAGTGTACCAATATATGCATTATGGGAGTCCCAGAAGGAGAAGAAAAAGAGAAAGAGGCAGAAGGAATTTTCAAAAAAATAAAGGCATAAAATTTCCCAAATTTAATGAAAGACATGAATATGCACATTCAAGAAGCTCACCAAACCCCAAAAAGAATAAACTCAATGAGAATCACATCCAGACACAGAGTAATCAAACTGTATATAATGTGAAGATTATGGAGAGAGTTTTGAAAGCTGCAAGCGAAAAGCAACTTACGTATAAGGGAATCACAGTAAGATTAAGTTCTGATTTCTGATCAGAAACCATGGAGGCAAGAAGCTAGTGGTATGAAGTATTTAAAGTGCTGAAAGGAAACAATCGCCAACCAAGAATTTTATATCTGGTGAGACTGTCTTTCAAAAATGAGGGAGAGGTTTTGACATCCCCAGGTAAAGAAAAGCCGAGGGAATTCATCACCTCTAGATCTGCCTTCCAGGCATTGCTAAAGGGAGTTATTCAGATAGAAAGGAAAGAACACGAGATAGTGGATCAGAGTGGTATAAATAAGGCCCTTCAGTAAAGGTAACCATATGGGTAATTATAAATGCCAGCACTATTATACTTGGCCACCCTGGGAAGCCCCTGGAGCATAGGCTGTTTACCCTTCCCATCCACACCTCAAGACTCCTAGAGAACTCATTCCTCTTTGTTGCTCTCATTCACCTTTTCTTCCTTAACAGATTTGGGTGAATTCACTTAATTTGCCACTCTCCTCCTCAGTACTTATCTAATTCCGTTTGGTGGTTTGAAGCAGTATATGTACCCCAGAAAAACATGTTCTTAAATTGAATCTATTCCTGTGGGTATAAACCTATTGTAAGCAAGACTTTTGATGAGGTTACTTCAGTTAAGATGTGGCCCATCTCAGTCAGGATGGGTCTTAATCCTATTACTGGGAGTCCTTTATAAGAGAATGAAAGTCAGACAGAAAGTCATGGAAGCAAGAAGCTGAAATCAACAAAACCTGGAAGAGAAGAGAGAGACCAGCAGGAAACGACATGTCCCTTGCCACATGGAAGAGGAGCCAAGGATTGTCAGCAGCCTGTCTTCAAGAAGAAAGCATTGCCTTGGTGATGCCTTGACTTGGACATTTTCCTTGGCCTCGAAACCACGAGCAAGTAAATTTCCATTGTTTAACTCAGCCCATTTCATGGTATTTGCTTTAAGCAGCCTAGGAAACTAAACCACACTGCTTCATTTTTCTTTAAAATACTTATCACTCCCTGACATTACATTACATTACATGCTTATCTGTTCCAGTTATATATTGCTGCATAACAAACCATCCCAAACTTATTGATGCAACAACTAACCCTTTTATTATGCTAATGATTCTGTGGGTCAGGAATTCAGGGAGGGCACATCAAGGATGGCATATTCCTCTGATCCAGGATTTGAGAGACCTCAGCTAGTGGTGACCTGAATGGCTAGGGCTGGAATCATAAGACCCTGCTGAGCTAGGACCATCCAATGGCAAGTGGCCTTTCCACCTGGTTTCCGCTTCTCAGAGTGCTCTGAGATGGCATATCTTCGGAGGACTGTCTGAAGAGCAAGTATTCCATGAGAACCTGGCCTTTTATAATCTAGTCTTGGAAGTCACTTCTGCCACCTTCTATCAGTTGAAACAGTGACAAAACTACCCAGATTCAAAGGGAGGGATGTAGACTCCACTTCACTTGTTTTTTGTTTGTTTTGTTTTGTTTTTGTCTCCTCTATAAGGGCAGGAACTTTTTCAGTTTTGTATATCACTGTATCTCTAGGGCAACAGTAGGCACAAAAATAATTATTTGTTGATGAATACTGTAGGGTGTTGTATATAGGTTTGAGAATAATGTTGATCATGCTAAGAAAACTGAATTTTATTCATAGCTTTTAAAAAGTTACTTTTTTATTAAGAAAGATTCTCAAGTGGCAAGTGCCTTCTCTTTCCTAGGGAGACAACCAGATGGCCCATACACCTCAACTATTCTGAATTCACACACTATACCCAGAATCTCTCTTTCCACAACCCCCAATGCTTCCACCCTTGCTGCTTCTGAGCATTAAGATCCTGCTGGACCCTACAAGCTGTTTAAGACATCCTCAGGTTTGCCAAAGGACAGATATAACTTACGCATTGTCTGGGACCAAGCAGCATTAGGCACAGGCTGAGCAGCAGCAAGCACATGAGGGGTCTTTGGGTGTGCAGTGCTACCCGGCTCTTCCTGTCAACGTCAGATGTCCACGCCAAACCCTGAAGCACCAGTTCCTGGGAACCCACCAGCTTACAGAGCTCAGAGACCCTCTTGGGCTGAGAATGTTCTTTCTCATGCTGACCCACTTGACCCTCATGGCATCCTGGTCCTATTGGTCTGCCAAGACCCCAGACTTCTCTGTGCACTCCAGCACCTTGGCTAAAGTGGGAACTAGCCCTGTGGGGGACATCCAGGCCCTCTTCAGTGACCACACCTCATTCCACTTTGGGAATAACTCCCTTCCACTAGTGCCATCCTGGGGGTTGGTAAATCCAAGCTACTTGTGTTACTGCTATAGAAACTGGCAAAATCCATGGTGTTCTCCCTGCTGGTCACTTTCTCAAGCTGCCAAGGGACCAGATGGTGATTATTTCTGTTTTGAGACTGAACATCTTAAGGGCTGTGACACAGGCTGGAAAAATAGCTAAAGTTTATTTATTCACTCCAGCAGTGGCTCCTAGGTAGAAATGTTAAGCAGTTCTATTAAGGTCCCCTGCAGGTGCCAGGATGCTGTCTGTTCCAAGTCTGGGTAGTCATCCTTTAATCTTATATCTTCTCCCACACCCTTCTAATAAGGTTCCTATTTGAGCTGTGATCTGGAGCCAGTCTCTGTTGCTTACCACCAAAGAAGCCCATCTGACTTGCTCTAATCACCTGAGATTGGACTCTAGACTCACTACACCCCCACGGTGTGGTCCATGTGGAGGGGTACAGACCAGGAGAGTGGCTGTGGGGGTCTGCTGTCCACCCCAGAAAGCATCAACAAGCATTAAAGGTAGGAAGATGGTGGAGCAAGGAATGGCAGAGCTCACTCCTCCACCAACCCCCGCCCCCCCCAGAGGACAGGCAGGAACTATCCAAAGCAGCTGTTCTGGGGATC
This sequence comes from Myrmecophaga tridactyla, assembly GCA_004026745.1. Classification (NCBI taxonomy): domain Eukaryota; kingdom Metazoa; phylum Chordata; class Mammalia; order Pilosa; family Myrmecophagidae; genus Myrmecophaga; species Myrmecophaga tridactyla. The sequence goes on from PVIY010006986.1 coordinate 5,878, forward strand.
TGGAGATCAGGGGGGTACCATGCAACATCCAGGTGAAGAGACAGAGAAACTGTAGTAAGTGGTTCGCTTGGCCGTGGCTCCCCATGCCCATCCCCCACCCTTGAGGCAAGCAGCTTCTGGTTCCTGCCCAGCAGGCTCCTGCAGACTGGGAGAGCTGGGTAAGCCCTCCTTCCTGGGAACAGGGGTGGATGCAGCACAGTTCTGATCCAACTGTCATCTGGCGAAATTGGACATCTGGGTCTCAGACTCTTGGCCCTTTGCAGGCAGTTACCCATAGCGCCACTGTTTACAGCCGCCTCAGAGGTAGAATGGATGGAGGGCTAAAAAAGATGTGGACTTTGTAGGGCTATGGGGAATAGGTTGCTGAAGAGTGCCATCTGATGGGCAAGTAGGGGAAGTGCAGGCTTGGGAAGTTACTATTGTGTGACCCTCTCCCTAAGGCTTTTTGGGGCTGGCCCAATTTTGGCTGGGAAATGCGGATGAACCAAATACCAAAGAATCAACCACGATATCCGTAGACAAGACAGAGAAGCCAGTCTTCAGAATAATTACATCAAGATAATGAGACCCCTAAATACCAGCAAAAAAATTATAAGCCATATAAAGAAACAAAAAGATATGGGTCAAAGGAGTAATTAAAAAGTCAGAGGAGATACAGACATTGCAACTAATCAAAGACGTTCAAACAAATGTCCTAAACCAATTCAAATAGATGAAGGAAAATATGGCTAAAGAGATAAAGGATGTTAAGAAGACATTGGTGAGTGTAATGAAGAATCTGAAAGCATGGAAAGAAAAATAACAGATCTTATGGGAACGAAAGGCATAATAGGTGAAATTAACAATATACTAGAGGCATATGACAGCAGATTTGAGCAGGCAGAAGAAAGGATCAGTGACCTAGAAGACAGAACATCCAAAACTGAACAGACAAAAGAACAGAGAGAGAAAAGAATAGAAAAATTTGAGAAGAGTTTCAGGGAATTGAATGACAACATGAAGCACAGAAACATACACATCATGGGTGTTTCAGAAGGACAAGAGAAGGGAAAAGGGGCAGAAAGACCATCTGAGTAGCAGAAACAGTATTTCTCTCTCTATATAGACTGCACTTCCCCTACCTGCCCACTCTCAGGAGGGAATCATGAAAAAAGTTTAATTTACAATAGCAACTAAAAACAATAAAATATCTATATATTATATAATTTGGAATAAATTTAACCAAGGATGTAAACGACCTGTATTCAAAAGACTATAAAATACTACTAAAAGAAATCAAATGTTCATGGATAGGAAGATTAAATACAGTTAAGATTCAATTCTACCCAAATTGATTTACAGATTCAATACAATCCCAATAAAAATTCCAGCAGCCTACTCTGAAAAAATGAAAAAGCCAATCATCAAATTTGTCTGGAAGGGCAAGGCTCTCAGTAGCGAAAATATCTCAAAAAAGAAAGTTGGAGGACTCCCTTTGGCTGATTTTAAAGTATATTACAAAGCGACAGTGGTAAAAACAGCATGGTACTGGCATGGGGGGGACAAGATGGCAGGTTCATGGTGAACATCTGTGGAGGCTTGAAAATACGTATGCCTAGAAGCAGATTTTAAAGCAGTTTCTCTTCAAAACATCTTTTTATACCACCCAATATATACCTAGATTCATCATGGCAGTCACAGCAGTAAAATGGGCGATATTAAGTAGGACTATCTTGAAACATTTATTTCCAATCCAAAATGGAGCTTTACATCGTGTTTTTCATAAATCTACATACTCTTCCAAATGACTGTAATTGCAAAGTAGAACTTGCTTTGACATCCAATGGCAGGACAATAGTATGCTACCCCCCTTCTGTGGATATTCCATATGAACACACAAAACCTATCCCTCAACCAGATTCTGTGCATAATAATGAAGAAACATGACCAAGTGCTGAAAACCAGATTAGAAGAAAATCTTAAGCAAGGACCCATGATAGAACAGCTTAGCAAAATGTTCTTTATTACTAAGCACTGTTGGTCTCCTCATGGACAGTATCACAGACGTCGTAGGAAACTGAATCCCCCATAAGAGAGATGATTTTCAAGTTCTATTTAGGACTCAAAGAGAAATGTCATCTTTTGCCTTATTTGCCATTTGAGAAAATATAATCTCGTGTATTTACTATTATGTTATATAGTAAAATAGTAATAAAATATCTTTTCATATATTAAAAATAAAACAGCATGGTAAAGGCATGAAGACTGATATATTGACCAATGGAACTGAATTGAGAGTTCAAAAACAGACCTCTACATTTATGGTTAATTGATTTTTGACAAGGCTCCCAAGTCCACTCAACTAGGCAGAACAGTCTCTTCAACTAATGATGCTGTGAGATCTGGATCTCTATCTCCATAGAATGAAAGAGGACCCATACCTCATACAACAATTAACTCAAAATGGATCAAAGACATAAATATAAGAACCAGAACCATAAAAGTCCTAGAAGAAAATGTAGGGAAGCATCTTCAAGATCTTGTGGTAGATGGAAGTTTCTTAGACTTTATATTCAAAGCACAGGCAATGAAAGAAAAAAATAGATGAGACCTCCTTAAAAATGAATACATCTGTGCATCAAAGGACTGTTAAAAAGGTGAAAAGACAGCCTATTCAATGGGAGAAAATGTTTGGAAACCACATATCCAATAAAGGTTTAATATCAAGAATATATAAGGAAATCCTACAACTCCACAATAACGAGAAACAACCCAATTAAAAATGACCAAAATACTTCAATAGACATTTTTAAAATTCATTTCTAACTTTTTAAAACATAATGATAAACATTCTTATCATATGATCATTCCATTCTACATATATAATCAGTAATTCACAATATCATCACACAGTTGTATATTCATCATCATGATCATTTCTTAGAACATTTGCATCAATTCAGAAAAAGAAATAAAAGAAAACAGAAAAAAATTCATACATACCATACCCCTTACCCCTCCCTTTCATTGATCACTAGCATTTCAATCTACTAAATTAATTTTAACATTTGTTCCCCCATTCTTTATTTTTAATCCATATGTTTTACTCATCTGTTGACAAGGTAGAGAAAAGGAGCACCCGACACAAGGTTTTCACAATTGCACAGTCATATTGCATAAGCTATATCATTATACAATCATCTTCAAGAAACAGGTCTATTGGAACACAGCTCTACATTTTCAGGCAGTTCCCTCTGACCTCTCCATTACACCTTAACTAAAAAGGTGGTATCTTTCAATAGACATTTTTTTCCAAAGAAAAAATACATATGCCTGAAAAGCACATGAAAAATTGCTTAATATCACCAGCTATTGGGGAAAAGCAAATCAAAACCACAAGACATCATTTCACACTGACTACAATGGCCACTATTACACAAACAGAAACGTACAAGTGTTGGAGATGCATGGAAATAGGAACACTTAATCACTGTTCCCAGCACGTAAAATGGTACAGTCTCTGGAAGATAGTTTGGGAGTTTCTCAGGAAGCTAAGTATAGAACTGCCATGTGAATTGGAAATCCTGCTACTCGGTATATACTCATAAGAACTGAAAGCAGGACGTGAACTGAAGTTTACTCACAATGTTCATAGAGACATTATTCACATTTGCTAAAAGATGTAAACAGCCCAGTTGCCCATCAACTGATGAACAGATAAACAAAATGTGGTGTATACATATGATGGGATACTATGCAGCTGTAAGAAGAAATGAAGTTATGGCACCTGTGACAACATGGATGAACCCTGAGACAGTATGTTGAGTGAAATAAGCCAGACACAAAAGCGTTCATTAATGTGAGCTTATTATGATAAACTCATAGGGTTAAAATCTAGAATATAGGGCGGGCCACGGTGGCTCAGCAGGCAAGAATGCTTGCCTGCCATGCCAGAGGACCCGGGTTCGATTCCCGGTGCCTGCCCATGTAAAAAAAAAAAAAATCTAGAATATAGGTACTAGGAGATCAAATGAGGGTAGAGAATAGGAAGCAGATGCTTAATGTGCACAGAATTTTTAACCAGGTTGAACTGAAATGTTTGGCAATGGATAGAGGTGATGGTAGCGCATTACGGCAAGTGTAATTAACAGCACTGAATTATGAGCGTGAGTGTGGTTGGAAGGGGGAGGTTTAGGGTCGTGCACGTCACTAGAAGGAAAGCTAGAGGATAAAACATGGGAGTGTATAACACAGTGAAGGCTGTGGTGGATGACGACTGTGATTAATACAGATATAAAAATGATGTACAAAATTATTACAAGGAATTATTAAAGGGTGGTTTATGGGGAAAATGCGTATTATGCAAACTATGGACTCTGGTTAACAGTAATATTTTAATATTCTTTCATCAACAGTAACAAATGTATCACACCAATGCTAAGGACCAATAATAAAGGGCGATCAGGGATATGGGGTGTGTTCTTTTTGGTTTTTGTTTGTTTGTTTGCAGTAGTGAAAATGTTCTAAAATTAATGTAGTGATGAATGCACAACTTAATGATTATACTGGGAGCCGCTGATTGTATACTTTGGATGGATTGCATGATGGATGAATATATCTCAATAAAACTGCTTAAAAAAAAAAGAAAGCATCAAGGCTGGGTGGTAGCCAAAGTCAGGAACACCTGACGAGGTGGCAGGGCTGGCCTATACCTGGTTCTCAAGACTGAGCTGATGTACCTGCTCCGTAAGTACAGACCTATCATCTGTGGGCAACTGTCCCCATGTAGGGCTTCTCTTCTGCCCCTCTATTGATCACTGTTACCTGTTTTTCTCTGCCTGGTTCTTGAATTTGTGCCTTAGACTCTGTCCTTGCCCTAGGTTTGGGGGCCCTTTATCTGTACTTCTCCAGCTCTCAGGCCAGCATCCTCTTCACTTACAGGTCCTACAAATACACTCCAGTGCCCTCGTCCTGCCTGATCTGACTTGATTCCAAGACTTCCAGTACCACATAAAAGACCAGCCCCCACCTCTTTCATCCCTAGAGTCATCCTCCCTGAATGAGCTGTTTTCTCTCCTCCTTCCAGACACCTACAAGGAGGGCATTGGCATTCCAGTCCATGAAAGATCATACCAAGAGATGGGAAAGAGTGATTTTGCTAGACATAAAAGGGATGCTTGGAGAAAACATGAACACTGTGCTTAATGAGGACAGCGCAAGAGTCACAGACGAAAGGAACAATGAGGGAAACGTTCCAGACCTTTGGATGCCCAGCACTGGAACCTCCTTTCTAAGTTTGCTTCCCAGGTCCAGTGTGATGGCACCAGCAGTGCTTGCAAGCGTGACTGCCTCCAAAGTTGCTTTGCCGGACCAGCCTGTGGAGCGCTCCTACTGTCTGTTTAACCTATGAGCCTGGTTCTTTGATTCTGTGAGCCATCAACAGCCCTTCAAAAAACACAAACCATGTGCTGAAGTATGACATACAGTAAAGTGCATATATCATTAATGTACAGCTTGCTGAACTTTTACAAATTGGCTATTTTTGTGCAAGGAGCATTCAGGTCAAGGATCAGAATGTCCACACACTACCCCACCCTCCTGACTCTACCTGGTCACTTCCATCCTCCCAAGGATAATTCAAGCCTGACTTCTAACAGACTACATGAGTTTTCCCTGTTCTTGAACCTTATGAAATCATAAAGAATATATTCTCTTATGACTGGCTTTTATTGCTCAAATTATTTTTGAGATTCATAGATGTGGCTACTTGAGATTCATAGATGTGGCTAATTATTTTCATTGCTACATAGTATTCCTTTTGTATGAATATACCACACCTTATCCATTCTATCGTTGTTGGGTATTTGGGAGTTTTCCATTTGAGGCTATTACAAATAGTGAGGCTCTGAGTATTACTGTTATGTCTTTTGGTGGACGGATGTATGTCCATTATCCCCAGGAGTACAACAGTTGGGCCTTAGGATGTGTACATATTTTCCTTTAGTAAAAAATGCCAAATAGTTTTCCAACACAATTGTGACAATTTATACTCCCACCGACAGGTATTAGAATTCCACATCTTCGCCAACTTATAGCATTGCTTGCTTTTTGTATTTTAGCCATTCTGATGTTTGCATATAGGCATAACTCATCTTATTGTGCTTTCCTTTACTGTACTTCACATATGCTGCATTTTTTACAAGTTGAAGGTCTACGATGACTCTACATCGAGCAAGTCTAATGGTGCCATTTTCTAACAGCATGTGCGCACTTTGTGTCTCTATGCCACTTTTTGGTGATTCTTGAAATATTTCAAACTTCTCCATTATTATTATATCTATTATGGTTATCTGTGATCTTTGATGTTACTGTTGCAATTGTAATTGTTTTGGGGCACCACGAGCTGCACCCACATAAGACGGTGAACTCAATGAGTGAATGTTGTGTCTGTTCTGACCGGCCATTCCCCTCCCTGTCCTCAGACCTCCCTATTCCCTGAGACACAACAATATGGAAATTAGGCTAATTAAGAACCCTATAATGGCTTCTAAGTGTTCAAATGAAAGGTGGTGTCTGCTAGGTTTCTCTTGGTAAAGTTATTTTCCCCTTCCCATAGTCTGTGAATTAGCAGTGAGTCACTAAGCCCAGTTCACACTCAAGAGGAAGAGAATTAAGCTCCACCTCAAGGGAGGAGTATTAGAGAATAAGTGGGGGCAGATCCAAGTTGGCCAATTAGGGAAGGTTGGGCTCACTCCCAGAAAAACAACTAGGGCCAGGCAGAAACTGTCTGCAACGGATCTGGGGTTCTGGAGACTGGTGTGGGGAGAAGTGGGGGAATCTATAAAACCTGGAAAGTGTAGGACAGAGACAGAGAAGCTGTGATGAGATACGCCCTCAGCCCCAACTTCTGGCATGCATCCCTGATTCTTGGGCAGAAAGCATCCAGTTTTCCAATCTCTGACAGGCAGACAGCTACAAGAACCTCCCCCAAGAACAGAGACAGACAAAGTTAGCACTGTGTCAGCTTTGGGCCCACAGATGTGGACTGCTGGGGCCGGCAGTTTCAATCTACCCTACCAGGGGCAGCTAAGCCACTGCCTGGAGTGAGCAGGGAGATAAGGAGAGCCTGCCTGCTGAGGGCTGTGGGGGAAAGGTCGCTGAAGAGCGCCATCTGCTGGTGGGTGAGGAAAGTGTGCCTCGGGAAGACATCTAAAAAGCTTTTGGGAGAAGAGGACCATGTGCCAGGCAGGCCAGGGGAGTGGAATTAGAGAATTTTTGACGTCCTTACCTGACTTTCTCCCTGGGCCCTGTGGAGATGGTGTGCAATTCCTCAGGGGTCCCTGGCCCAGCCGTGGATGGGTAATTCTGATGAACTAAGTGTCAAAGAATAGCATCAACACAATTACAAGCAACAACAAATGCTTTGACGAGAGAGAATCTGACCTTCAGAGTAAACTCAGCCAAATAATCTAATGCCCAGACATCAGCAAAAAATAATATGCTATAATAAGAAACAGGAATATATGGCCCAGTCAAAGGAGGAAATTAAAAAGCTGGAGGAGATACAGAATCTGGAACTAATCAAAGACGTTCGAATGAATATCCTAAACCAATTCAAGGAGATGGCTAAAGAAATAAAGGATATTAAAAAGACACTTAGTGAGCATAAAGAATTTGAAAGCATGCAAAGAAAAAACCAGTTCTTATGAGAATGAAAAGCACATTAGATAAAATTAAAAAATATACTAGAACCACACATCAGAAGATTTGAAGAGGCAAAGAAAGGATCAACCAGCTAGAAGACAGAGCATCTAGTCTGAACAAAAAAAAAAAGATAGAGAAGATACATATTAATCAGAATGTCAAATGCCAAAGATAAAGAGATAATTCTGAAAGCAGCAAATGTGATTCAGTACATAAAGGGATGCCTGATAAGACTAATCCCTGATTTCACATCAGAAATCACGCAGGCAAGAAGGGAGTGGTATGATATATTCAAGGTACTGAAAGAGAAATTTTGCCAGCCAAAAATTCTCTATCCAGCAAAAGTGAAATGAGGGGAGAGTTTAAGATATTCTCAGATAAGCAGGAGCTGAGAGTTTGTTAAAAAGGGACCTGCCCTATAAGAAACACTAAAGGAAGTCCTGAAGCCTGAAAGGAAAGGACAGGAGACAGAAGCTTGGAGGGTGTAGAAATGAAGAATATCAGTTAGATATTTTTGGAAGAATCTTGAAAGAAGCAAAAGAAAAGTGATCCTTCACATAGAAGGGATGCTCAATAAGACTAAGTGTTGATTTCTCATCAGAAATTATGAGGCAAGAAGGCAGTGGTAGGATATATTTAAGATGAAAAGAGAAAAACTGCCAGCCAATATTTCTTTATCCAGCAAAACTGTCCTTCAGAAATGAGAAGGAGTTTAAAATACTCAGAGATAAACAGAAGCTAAGAGAGTTCATTAACAGGAGACCAGCCCTACAAGAAATATTAGAAGGAGTTCTGCAGACTGAAAAGAAAAAATGAGAGAAAGAAGATTGGAGGAGAGAGTAGAAATGAAGATTATAAATAAGAGTAACTGAAAGGATAAAAAAAAAGGAGATAAAATAAGATATGACATATAATAACCAAAGGATAAAATGGTTGAAATAAATACTGCTTTTACAGTAATAACATTGACTGTTAATGGATTAAACTCCCCAATCAAAAGGCACAGCCTGGCAGAATGGATTAACAAATATAAGCCATTTATATGCTGGGTACAAGAGACTCACTTCAGAACCAAGTATACAAATAGGATGAAAGTGAAAGGCTGGAATAAGATATTCTATGCAAACAGTATCCAAAAACATCTGTGGTAACTATATTAATATCAGACAAAATAGACTTTAAAAGCAAAGCTGTTATAAGAGACAACAAAGCAAGAAGAAAGAAACAACAAAGATGAGCGCAGAAATAAATGAAATTGAGAATATAGAAACAATACAGAGAAACACCAAAACCAAAAGTTGATTCTTTGAGAAGATCAACAAAATTGACAAGCCCTTAGCTAAATTGACAAAGAAAAAAAAAGAAAGAAGATGCAAATAAGGAAAATCAGTAATGAGAGGGGGGACATTACTACTGACCCCACAGAAATAAAAAAGATGATTAAAGAATACAATGAGCAATTGTATGCCAAGTTAGAAAACTTAGGTGAAATGGACAATTTTCTAGAAATACATGAACAAGTCACACTTACACTCCAAGAGAAATAAGATCTCAACCAATTACAAGCAAAGAGAGTGAAACTTTCATCAAAAACCTTCCAAGAAAGAAAATTCCAGGACCAGATGCTTTCACAGGTGAATTATACCAGTCATTTCAAAAATAATCAACACCAATCCTGCTCAAAATCTTCCAGAATATTAAAAAGGAGGGAAAGTTATCTAACTCATTCTATGAAGGAAACACCACCCTAATAATAAAACCAGGTAAAAGATACTCCAAGAAAGAAGAGTTACAGACCAAACAGAAAACTTCAAATGTTGTAGAGAATTCCCACTGTTGGTGGGAATGCAAACTGGTAGAGCTGCTGTTAAAGACAGTTTGGCAGCTCCACAGGAAGCCAAATATAGAACCACCATATAATCTGACAATCCCACTATTAGGTATATACTCAGAGGAACTGAAAGGAGGGATGCAAACACATATCTGTACACCGATGTTCACAGTAGCATTATTTACAATTGCCAAAAGAAGTTTTAAAACTTACGTAGTTTTTCTTTCACAGTTCACGTTTCTAAAGTTCATCACCAAACCTAAGCCCACCTAGGTTTTCTCTTACATTGTCTTCTAGAAGTTTTACATTTTACATTCAGGTCTATGATACATTTTAAGTCAATTTTTGTGAAAGGTACAATGTCTGTGGCTAGATTCCCTGCCCCCCCTTTTATTTTTGCATGTGGATGTCCAGTTGGGCCAGTACAATTCACTGAAAAACTCTTACTCTCTCCATTAAATTGACGTCGTTCCTTTATGATGTTTTGGTTTGTTAAAGCTGCTAGGATACAATATGCCAGAAATGGGTTGGCTTTTTCAATGGGGTTTTACTAGGTTACAAATTTACAGTTCTAAGGTCATGAAAATGTTCAAATTAAGGCATCAAGAGGAAGATACCATCTCTGATGAAAGGCTGCTGGCATCTGGGATTCCTGTGTAACACGGGAAGACATACAGCAATGTCTGCTGATTCTTCTCTCCTGTTTCTGGTTTCAAAATGACTCTCTCAGCTCCTGTGGGTCCTTTTTCCTTCTCCTGGGGTATTTCCTCTCTAAATGTCTCTGGGTTCTCTTTTAGTGCCTCCGGGGCAAACTCTGGAATTCATCTCTTAAGTTCTCTGAGTTTCATCTGTCTTTTATCCTGTTATAAAAGACTTCAGAAAGGGGGTTAAGATCCACTTTGAATGGGCTGGGTCACATCTCCATGGAAACAACCTAATCAAAATGTCCACCCACAAAAAGTTTGCCATCACAGGGATGGATTAAGAGAACATGGCCTTTTATGGTGTACATAACAGCTTCAAACCAACAGTTGACTATATTCTGTGGGTTTATTTCTAGGCTCTTGATGCTGTTCTGATCTCTGCATCTATACTTCCACAAATACCATGCTGTCTTGATTATTGTAGCTTTATACTAAGTCTTGAAGTTGGGTAGTGTCAATCCTCCAACTTTATCCTTTTCTCACTATTGTATGAGCTGTTTCTCTTTTCTTCACTATTCTGTTGGTTATTACGGCTCTTTTGCGGTTCTATATAAACTTTAGAATCAGTTGTCTATAAACACAAATTACCTTGCTGGGATTTTGATTGGGATTGCTTTCTACCTATAGATCAAGTTGGGAAGAACTGACCTCTTAACAATATTGGATCATCCAATCTATGAACACGAAATATTCCTTCAATCATTCAAATCTTCTTTGATTTCCTTTTAGAGTTTTGTAGTTATATGAACATAAATCTTGTACATATTTTGTCAGATTTGTATCTACGTATTTCTTCTTTTTAGGTGCTAATGTAAATGGCATTGTCTTTTTAATTTCAAATTTCAAGAGTTCAGTGCTGGTATACAGGAAAGCCTGTTATCCAACAGCCTTGCTATATTTATTTATAAGTTTCAGGAGAATTTGGGAATTTCTGCACAGACAACCATGTCATCTGTGGACAAAAGCAGATGTATTAGCTAGAGTTCTCTAGAGAAACAGAATCAGCAGGAAATATCTGTAGCTATAAAACTTATAAAAGTGTCTCATGTAACCAGGGGATTGTAGAGTCCAAAATCCGTAGAGCAGGCTGTGAAGCTGACAACTTCAATGAAGGGTCTGGACGAACTCCATAGGAGAGGCTCACCGGGCCAAAGAAGGAAGAGAGCCTGTCTCTTCTGAATCCTCCTTAAAAGCCTTCCAGTGATTAGATTAAGCATCACTCATTGCAGAAGACACTCCCCTTGGCTGATTACAAATGCAATGAAGTGTGGATGCAGGTGATGTGATCATGATTTAATTCCATGAAATATCCTCACAGTGACAGACAGGCCAGCACTTGCCCAACCAGAAAAATGGGTACCACCACCTGCCCAAGTTGACACATAAACCAGACAATGGCAGCAGACTTCTTCCTTTCCAATTTATATACCTTTAATTTCCATATCTGTCTTATTGCATTAGCTAGGACTTCCAAATACATTCATATGAGAAGAGTCCCCTGTATTACTGACACATCACAGTCTGTTTAATCATTCCTTATTGATGAGTACTAAGGTAGTTTCTCGTTCCCAATTCAAACCCTCACAGATGGAAGGAAAAAACTTCACCTTATTAAAGTTACATTATCAAGAAACATTGCATACCCCCACTTTTTCATATTTAATCATCTTTAACTCAAATGTAAAAGTTTAATAAAATTTGTTTGTAGGGCTTGGGATCTATTCTTTAAAAAACGATGGAGGAATGCAATAGATGATCTTTTCTACTTTTTTCATCAAAAATTTTCAAGGAAAAGATAGATCATAGGGTCATGCATCCCTTCACTTTTTACATGTCAAACTAATTTTAAATTTGACTTCCCATCATGCCCAAAGTCAAGAAATGCAGATTAAGTTCCTGTAAGACCTGTTTTCTTCACTTGTGTTCTGTGACAGTTCTTGGTTTGTCCAGACTGCTGATGGCGTGATGATTTTAGGGAGAAGGTCAGATTTGTTATGTAAATGCTTTTACATTGAGGATTCAGCAAATGTATCTGCTACCTGGTGCTCATGATGCTTCCAGAGTCAGGATGGAGCTTCTGACGAATCCCTTTCTCCAGGAATTGAGTAAAGAAAGTAAGCACTGCCCACAAGACAGAGCCACAGCCTCTATTTGGGTTCCAACGTGGTTTATTCTTGTTCCCGAGTGTAATGTCCTCATTGTTCATTATCTTTAATTCTTTCTGATTCTACATCAAAAGAAAGGAGGTCTGGACCAGGTTGTGACTGGTTTTTATTTATTTATTTATTTATTTATTTATTTATTTATTTATTTATTTATTTATTTAATTTTGGTGCATGGTCTGGGAATCTAAGCCAGGTCTCCCACACAGAAGGTAGGCATTCTACCACTTAACCATGGCCCAGGGTTGTGAAAAGGACATCTACCTTCTCCTATAGCTGAGCCTCTGGTGAGCTTGGCAGCATGCAGAACAGCACTCAAATTCTTCCTCACTGAGGGTTGGCTGGGGTCCTGGAGGGTCCTCTTCCTGAGCATCTGGATTCAGAAGAGATTGTACATCTAACAGATAGTCTTTAGATGGCAGAGTTCATCCCAAAGGCTTGAGGTGGTTGGTCAAGTGGATGATATGGCTGCTGCACTGACTGGGCCCCAGGTCTGTGCCAGTGTGTCTGGCCTGCTCCAGTGTCCCTTTGGAAGGTTCCCAGTCTGCATTCAGAACCAGGTGCCCCTCATCCCACCACCACATAATGTAAGAAATTTCAGGTTCATGGGTGTTTTCAGGCTCAGGCTGAGAAAAGTCCTTTGACTGGTACTTCCCTGCCAGTATGTGCATTGTGATCATGGCATTTTTCTTGGTACCAGGGCAGAAAGGAGTCTCTGCATCTGAGATGCCCCTGCCCAGAGCTGGTGGAATTGTCAAGTGATTCATAGGAGTCAGGGGTTGTCAGAGTTCTCTCCTCCCTGCACAGCCTGGATGGGCTGAACCATCATGATACAAAGTTCCTGGTTCTTACATACCTGACCCAGGCACGAAGGAACAAATGACCCATGGAGTTGGAGGAAGAGCAATGAGAAATGTTTGGCTCTTGTAGAAGGAATCTGTGGAGAAGAAAATGAAGAGCACTACTTGGGAGAGTGGACAGGTCCATTTGGTGCTGCCGATGAGTCAGATGTGGCCTCCCACTTGGGCTGTCTTCCAAGGGATTTATGGATTCCCTTTTGCTCTGCTCTGAAGGCTGATCACTTCCATTCACAAAGCATTTTTGAATTCTTGGTTCCAGGGTGCCTGCAATTTGCTTAGCCAGTTCTTCTCTGGTAGCAGAATTAGGGATATGGTTCCTCTCAAAGGTTTGACCTAGAACACATGCCTGAGATCTCCTGGTAGGCGTCTGGGGTCTTCTGGCTTCTTTTGGTAGGTATTCTTGAGTGCAAGGCTGAGGCTTGCCCTGCTTCTGGTTTAGTCCTTTTCATAAGGCGCAACCAAACCTGCTTTATTCTGCAGCTTCAAAACCACCCGTGAATGTTATATTCCAGAATGTCTATTTCTTTGGCAAATCAATCCCTGGCAGCTTTGTCAGGGTAAGGGTTTTTCTGAAACCATGCTTGGAGGGTAGCCACTTGACTCTTGTAAACATTTCCAGGCTTTTCTTTGAAGTGTTCCACTTGAAGTGCTTCAAATCCAGACCGGGAAGAGTCACCTGGATTCCACAAAGACTAAGGGTCAACTAAGTAGCTTCCAAAGACACAGGAATTATGAAGCCTTATGGTTTTTTAAAAACTTTTTATTCTAGTAACATATATACAACCTAAAAATTTCCCCCTTTTAACACATTCAAATATATAATTCACTGGCATTAATTACATTCATAATGTTGTGCTATCATCACCATCATCCATTACCAAAACTTTTCCATCACCCAAAAGAGAAATTCTGTACCAATGAAGCGTTAACTCCCCATTCCTCACTTTCATCCCAGATTTTGATAACCTGTATTCTGGTGTCTGACTCCATGAATTTGCTTACTCTATTTCATATCAGCCAGATCATACAACATTTGTCCTTTTGTGCCTAGTTTATTTCAATCAACATGAAGGTCCATCTATATTGTCACATGTATCTGAACTTCATTCCCTTTTATGACTGTATAATATTCCATTGTATGACCATACCACATTTTGCTTATCCCTTCATCTGTTGATGGACACTTGATTGCAACTGTGAATAATGATGCTCTGAACATCCATGTGCAAATATCTGAGTCTTTGCTTTCAATTCCTTTGGATATACCTATAAGCAGGATTGCTGGATCATACGGTAATTCTATATTTAACCTTCTGAGGAATCATTGAAGTGCTTTCCACAGTGGCTGCTCATTTTACATTCCCACCAATAATTTATGTGTGCTTCTAATTCTCCACATCCTCTCGAATACTCATTTTCTACTTTTTAACAGCAGCCATTCTACTGGGTGTGAAATGGTATCTCATTGTGGTTTTGATTTGCATTTTCTTAATGGCTAAGGATGCTGAACATCTTTACATGAGCTTATTGGCTGTTGGGGATTGAAACATGTCCCCCCAAAAGGTACATTCTGATTCCAATCCTTGGTCCTATGAGTGTGAATTCATTTGTAAATAGGACCTTGACAATGTTACTAGTGAGGGTGTGCACAAATGGAATGGGGGAGGGGGCTTTAATCCATTACGGCTGAAGTCTTTATAAGCAAAGGAAAACTGGCCACAGAGAAAAGCCACACGAAGCTGCCAGAAGCTGAAAGTCAATGGACCCAGGAAGAAAAAGGAGAAAACACTGCTATGAGCACTGCCATGGGACAAAAAAGCCAATGAACAAGGATTTCCAGCAGCCAGTCTCAGAATGTCGCTTTCTTAAGAGACAAAGCATCACCTTGCTCATGCTTCAATGCTGGGTTTCTAGCCTCGAAACCGTGAGCCAATAAATTCCCACCGTTTAAGGCAATCCACTGTATGGTATTTATTTTAGTAGCTAGAACATGAAAATATTGCCTACTTGTATAATATCTTAGGAGAAATGTCTGTTCAAGTCAATTGCCAAAATGAGTTGTCTTTTTGGTGTTGAGTTGTAGAATTATTTATCTATTCTAGATATGAAATCCTTGTCAGATGTGTGGTCTCCAATTTTTTTCTACCATTCTGTAGGCTGCTTTTCATTTTCATGAGGATGTCCTTTGATGCACAAAAGTTTTTAATTTTGATGAAGTCCAATTTATTCATTTTTTCCTTTGTGGTTTGTGCTTTTGAAATAAAGTCTAAACTATTGCCCAATACAGTGTTCTGAAGATGCTGCTCTAAGTTTCCTCCAAGGAGTTTTATAGTTTTCTTATATTTAGGTCCTTGATCCATTTTGATTTCCTTTTTTGCATAAGGTGTGAGGTAGGAGTCTACCTTCATTCTTTTGCATATGATTATCCAGTTTTCCTAGTACTGTTTGTTGAAGAGACAATTCTTTCCCCATTGTGGTGTTTTGGAGTGATGTATTCTAGAAAAGCAGGCTCTTAAATCTTAATCCATTCAGGTAGGTGTGAACCCATTGCAATTAGGACCTTTTGATGAGGTTACTGCAGTTAAGGTATGGCCCAACTGAATCACTTTGGGCTTCAATCTGGATTGCTGGAGTTTTTTTTTTTTTTTTAAATAGGCAGAGTGAAAATCAGACATGAGAAGCCATGAGGAGCAGCCAGGAGTTGGAAGTCAAGGGAACCTGGAAGAGAAAGGAAAAGAGGCCACCATGTGCACTTCCATGTGACAGAAAAGCCAAGGACCAAGGATTACTGACAGCCAGTCCCAGAATGCCACAGTCTTCTGGGAAAAAGTTATCACTTTGCTGATGCCTCAATGTTGGTCCTCTAGTCTCAAAACCATGAATCAATAAATTCCCATTGTTTAAGGCAACCCATGGTATGGCATTCGTTTTAGTAGCAAGGAAACTAAAACACCCATTGTGTAGACTAGGCACTGCTGTGAAAAATCAATTGGCCATAGAAGTAAGAGTTGATTTCTGAGCTCTCAGTTTGATTCCACTGGCCTATATGTCTGTCCTTGTGCCAGAACTTGAATACTATAGCTTTGTGATAGGTTTTAAAATAGGGAAGCATGAGTCCTCCAATTTTGTTCCTTCCCAAGGTGATTCAACTATTTGGTGACCCTTAATCTTCCTTAGAAGTTTGATGACTGGCTTTTCCATTTCTGCAAAGAAGGCTGCTGGAATTTTTATTGGGATTTTATTGAACCTGTATATCACTTTGGATAGAATTGAGATCTTAAAAATATTTAGTTTTCTGGGCGGCTGCCGTGGCTCAGCAGGCAGAGCTCCAACCTGCCATGCTGGGGGTCTGGAGTTCGATCCCTGGTGCCTCCTGCCCATATGCAAATTAAAAAAATATATATTTAGTTTTCTAATCCATGAACATGGGATGTCTTTCCATTTATTTAGATCTTTTATTTCTTCTAGTTTTGTAGTTTTTACATGTACAAGTCCTTAACATTTTTGGTTAAATTTATTCCTAGATATTTGATTCTTTTAGTTTCTATTGTAAATGGAATGTTTTTCCTGATTTCCTCTTCATAGTGCTCATTGCTAATCTATAGTCACTGATTTTGTGTGTTGATCTCATACCCCATCATTGTACTGAATTTGTTTCTTAGCTCTAGTAACTTTGTTGTGGATTTTCTATATATAGAATCATGTCATCTACAAATAGGGAAAGTTTCATTTTTACCTTTCCAATTTTGATACCTTTTCTTTCTTTCTCTTGCCCTAATTGCTCTGGTTAGAACTCCAAGTACAATCTTTAACAGGAGCGTCAGTATACATCCTTGTCTTTTTCTGATCTTAGAGGGAAAGCTGTCAGTCTTTCATCACTGAGTATGAGGTTAGCAGTGAGTTTTTCATATATGACTTTTACCATGTTGAGGGAGTTTCCTTATATTACTAATTTTCTAAGCGTCTTTATCAATAAGGGGTACTGGATTTTGTCAAATGCCTTTCTTCATCAATTGAGATGGTCATGTGTTTTTTTCTTCATTATGTTACTGTGGTGTATTACATTATTTTCTTATGTTGTACCACCTTGCATACCTGGGATAAATCCCATTTGATCATGGTATATATATCTCTTAATGTGCTACTGGATTCAGTTCATTAGTATTTTGTTGAGAATTAAAAAAATCTATATACATAAGTAATTTTGTGGCTTGTGATATCTGTGGTGTTTTGAAAGCTCTTATGTACCCCAGAAAACACTATGTCCTTTTGGTCCATTCCTGTGGGTGTAGAACTATTGTAGGTGAGACCTTTTGATTAGGTTATTTCAATTGAGGAGTTGCCCCAATGTGGGTCTTAATCTCCTAACTGGATTCCTTTAAAACTAATGAAACCCAGAGAGCTCAAAGAAGCCCCAGAGAGCTCAAAGAAGCCTCAGAGAAGCTGAGAGACAAGGACACAACCACAGAAAAGGAGAGAGGAACCCACCGAAGCCAGAAGCTGAAAGCTATGAAACCTGGGAGAGAAGGACCAACAGACACTGGCCACATGCATTCTCATGTGACAGAAGTGTACCAGATGTCAGCAGTTTTTCTTCAGAGAAGGTATTGTCCTATTGATGCCTTAATTTGGACATCTTCTTGGGCTTAGAACTGTAAATCTGTAAGCTAATAAATCCCCTTGGTAAAAGCCAACCTATTTCTGATATATTGCATTCCAGCAGCTTTAGCAAATCAAAAGAGACATCTTTATCTGGTTTTGGTATCAGGGTGATGTTGACCTCATAGAATGAGTTAGAAAGTACTTCTCTCTCTTTGATTTTTTTGGGGAGAGTTTGAGCAGGGTTGGTGTTAATGCTTCACGCTAAAGAGTGAGAAAAATACGCTGGTGCTTCCAGCAGGGGAAAGGAAAAAGTTACCATTTTGAAATATGCCCAGATGTTTCTGTTCTCTGTAAAGTGGCCTGCCCTCAGGGGAAATTACTTTACCAGTGCCTTGTCTAGGGCAAAGGCAACTAGACAGCTCAGCTACCTCCAGCCTTCCTGTTTTACATAAAGGGCCACATTCCAGGGACTCACAGCCATTACCAAAACCTGATATTTAATCATAAGATGATGGACTACTTCCCCTCCACAATACCTTGCCAGCACATCAACAGGGCTCCAATACAATAACAATGAATTAGAACAAAGAGAGATGCAAGACAAAGACTCAATTTGCAAACAAGTTTCTAGGGAAACCCAAAGATAACAAGGGAGACAAAAATAAGTACAGTAGAGGAAATTGAAGTCTCTAACACCTAAATACAAGGCAAACTTGAAACACAGCCTAATTCCTAGCCAGATAAACATAAGACTTAATTCTAAATGCTTATTTACCTCAGTTTCTATTGCCCAATACATCATGTATGGCTTTCAGCAAAAAATTACCAGTATGCTAAAAGACGAGAAAAAACAGTCTGAAGAAACAAAGCAGGCATCAGAATCAGACTCAGATAAGGCAGAGATTTTGGAATTATCAGACCAGGAATTTAAACTATCTATGATCAGTATGCTAAGGACTCTAATGGAAAAAAGTGAGCAATATGCAAGAACAGATGCATAATGTAAGCAGAAAATAGAAACTCTAAGAAAGAATAAAAAGGAAACGATAGAAATAAAAAAGCACATTTCAACAAAAGTGAAGAAAGCCACTGGAGCAGGATAATGACCTACTTTATGTCCTTCCCCAAAAGGTGGACAGACACCCCGGATCACACTCTTGTACTGGCCACCACCATTGTCTGTATCAGCTTGAGTTCATTTCTCTTGAGAATTTAGATAAATTCAGGTCAGAGCTGCATGGAAGCTTCTCAAGTGTCATAGAAAAGCAATTCACTGATGACTGGTCTCTCTATTCAGAGGCAAGCATTCTTAGTGCACAGTGAAGAGAAACTTATTTTATGATCTTTTCATTAAAAGCTTGATTGAAGGGAGTACAGGGGAAGTTCAGTGGTAGAATTCTTACCTGCCGTGTAGGACACCTGGTTCGATTCCCAGCCCATGCACCACTCAAAAAGAAAACATCAATAATGCGTGATTGAAGACTTGAAAAAAAAAAAAAAGCATGCCTCTGCTGGACTCATCAGGAGATAGGTCTCAGATGAGGAAAGAATGAGAATATCTGAATACGTCAACAGAAGTTTCCCAAACCGAAAACGAAGATAAAAAATAATGAAAAAAATGGAAAAGAATATCCAAGAACTGTGGAACAATTACAAAAGGTATAACTTACATGTAACAGGATACCAGAAAGAAAAGAAAGAGAGAGTGGAGCAGAAGAAATATGTGAAGCAATAAAGGCTGAGAATTATCCAAAACAAATGACAGACACCAAACCATAGACCTAAGACTCTAAGAGAACCTAGCAGAAAACTCTGCCTAATTATAATAGAAAAAATCTCACTCAATGAAACTGCCATGTACTAACCCATTAGAACAGCTCCTCCCTTACTAATTTGTTAAAATTTTCACGTCCATCTTTTAAGAATAATGAGGGACTTTAGCTCATATCTCATATCTAACCCTAGGACAAGTTCCTGCTTCCTTCCTTCCCTACAGAACTAACTGGAACTAGTGGAACATGCACTGAAAAGAACAGACCTGAATTTAAGAGGTCCCCAGGACATAAAATACCCTGCAAGGATGTGGACAGACACTTGCACACTGATGTTCATAGGGGAACTACTCACAAATGCCAAAATATGGAAACAACCCAAATGTCCACCAATCAATGAGTGGATAAACAAAATGTTTATATACACATGTGGTAGTTAGATTCAGTTGTCAACTTGGCCAGGTGAAGGTACCTAGTTCTGTTGCTGTGAACATCAACCAATGGTATGTGAACCTCATCTGTTCCTGATTACATCTGCAGTCGGCTAGGAGGTATGTATGCTGCAATGAATGACGTTTGACTTAATAGGCTGGTGCTTAAATGAGAGACCGCAATGTAGCATAGCCCAAGCAGCTCAGCACACCTCATATCAGCACTCGCAGCTAAGCCCAGGCCTTTGGAGGTGCAGAAAGAAATCACCCTGGGGAAAGCTGTTGGAACCCAGAGGCCTGGAGAGAAGGTCAGCAGAGATCATCCTGTGCTTTCCCACATAAGAAAGAACCTCAGCGGAAAGCTAGCTGCCTTTCCTCTGAAGAACTAACAAAATAAATCCCCTTTTATTAAAAGCCAATCTGTCTCTGGTGTGTTGCATTCTGGCAGCTAGTAAACTAGAACACTGTGTGACATCAATTTTAGGCTTTGGGTGGATATATGGTATGTGAATATATCCCAATAAAATTTGCAGTTAAAAAGAAACACCATGCAAGTGACGTCAAAGTGGGCAGAAATCACAGGAAAGAAGAATGTCAGGTCTGACAGAAAGCAAGAGGTCCAACCATCATAAATCCAGTGACATCACAAGCTCACACCTCAGGATAACGGGGCCACCAGTCAATGATAATAACCCATTTGAATGTTAACCAATCCCGATGTGCCAACAGCCCTGTTTAATCCAATAAATATCCCTCAGCTTTCCAGCTCAGTAAGTCTGATCTGAAGAAAATACTACCCTCCTGTCTTCGCAAGTCTAGGCTTTGCTAAATAAACCTTTCCTCTTCTCAAAATCCCAGTGTCTACTGATTGGATCTGTATGAGGCAAGGACACACGTTGTGTGTGTGTGTCTGTGTGCGTGCGCTGTATGGTGGTGTCAGGTTTCATTATTTTTCCATGAGAGTAACCCATTATTGCAGCACCATTTTTGAATTTTTTTTGTTTGTTTTTTTTGGGAAGTGCATGGACCAGGAATCAAACCCAGGTCTCTCATATGGCAGGTGAGAATTCTACTACTGCACTACCCTTGCACCCTGCGAGGACTCACTTTTGAGCAGTGACAACAGTGACTTTTACCAAAAATACTTAAAGAACTCCTGCAAACCCATCTTAAAATGTCTGTTAATTGCATTTTTTTTCCAGCTTTGAAATTGTGGGTTTTTTTATTCATTTGTTTTTAATGGGGGTGTGTGATAGAGACTTTATTAATATTTTGATATCACAGCATTTCACATCTGCTCGATTATTTTAACAAACAAATAAAAAATACCTAAAACAGTAATGAAATTATTTCCTTATTTTTCATAGTAGGAAATGTGATGAACTAAGAAAATAGATTTAAAAGATCTCTCATTTAGAAATATGAAAATAATCTGAAAGATTCTGAAAAAGTTAACAGAGGTTGCCTCTGGGCCATTAAAAGGAATGAAGCACCGATGACCCCAAAAAACACATGCTCAGTGAAGGAACTCAGACACAAAAACCCACATACTGCATGATTCCATTTATAAACGTCCAGAATAAGCAAATCCACAGAGACAGAAGAAGGTTGGTGGTCAGAGGGGCTGGGAGAAGGGTACAGAGTTTCTCCCTGGGTGATAAAAAAAAGTTCTGGAATTAATAGTTGTAGTAGTTACACAATTCTGTGGATACACTAAAATCCATTGAATTGTGTGTTTTAATAAAAGGGTGAACTTTATGGTACAAAAAGCATACCTCAATAAGGCGGTTAAAAAAGATTATTTTAGTGGCTTTCTCTGGGGTGGGCTGGGCAGGAGGAGGGGAGAATGTTCACTGTCCCTTCTCCCACCACCCCCTAGGGAGCCACGCTGTGTTCTCAGGCAGATGCCCCTGTTTTGACTCATTTCTACCTGTCAGATCTTGCTCTCCTCCCTGGTCTCTGGTTAGACTACAACCGAAATACCGTGAGCTTCCCAGAGTCCCCTTCTCCCTGCCAGGGGGAATCTTTCCAGCACAATCTGGACATCCATGCCTCCCACCCAACCCTTCCCAGGCTCCTCCTCACCACCAAGATGGATGGAGCCCCGGCTCTGTCGTGGGCGTTCAGAGCCCAGCTGGATTCCTCCTGGTCTCTCCAGCCTAAAGTCTAGTTGGGTTCAGTCTTTACCAAAGTATGGATCATGCAGTGCCTCTCCCACCCCAAAGCCCCCCACCACCCCAGGCAGTGCTACAGGAGGCCAAACCCTTGCTTATTGGCCTTGCCCCATCAGGCTGACACTTCCCCTTCAGCTCTAGGCTCAGGTATGTTGGGTCTCTGGGGCACCTGTGGTGTGCCCCCAGCTGAGCTCCACAGACTCTATCCCTGCTCCCAAGCCATGCGCTGGACTGGGCTTCCCCAGGGCCGGGGCCTCCGGGGCCTGCAGGGGGCTCCGGGTTCAGCAGCCAGCACCACACAGGCTGTGAGGCTTTATCAGCTGAAAGAACCACCTGCCCTCGTTCCCCTCGCTGCAGTGTCAGCCCCAATCAGTAAACGTGATTGAACGCGGAAGGAAAGGCGAGGGGCCTGCCAGCCAAGGCCGCTGTCCCTGTCCCCAAAACCAACCCAAGGCATGAGCGGGGCTCAGGGCTGAGGACAAGCCAAGTGGACAGAAAGCCGCGAGGCACGAAAAACAAGGCCAGGAGTACCTCACTGTCCCAATTCTCCCTACCTGAGCCCAAGAAGCAAACGGATTCTGATAAAACCCTTGGCCGAGTCCCTCGTACAGTCTCTCGCTGTCACAAAAGGGCCGGGGCCGTGGACACCCACCTTTTAGGGACAGGGAAGGCCGTACAGGAAAGACGGAGCCCCATCTCGCCTGGACCGTCCGGCGCCCAGGAGCCCTCCTCCCTCCTCGAAGGTCCCCTGTGCGGGTCAGCAGGGTCCTGGGGACGCCAAGCCCAGGGGGCCCTGGGGTCGACAGCTGCCCCCCTCCCCGGGACTGGTCCCAAAGGGCACCCCGGGGAGCCCACGGGCCAAACGCCATCCCTCAACACTGAGAGACGAGGCTCCTGCCCGGCAGGACTGGAGTCGGGTGATTCTACCAAGGGCAGCTGCCATACCCACCTGGCCTGCAGCCCGCCGACCCCTCGCTGGCGGCCTCCGGGACCCCCGGGCCTGCACCCCCGCTCCTCGCAGGAGGCCGCGCCAGCGCGGAGCCGCTTCGCTTTCGTCCCGCGCCGAGGTCCCCGCTGTGCGCCCCGGTTTCCCCGCGTGGCCTTGGGTCAAAGGCCCCGCGCGAATCCCAGCCAGACCGGGCATGTGGGGCCCACCCGGGTCCGCAGGGGCTGGGGAGGGCGGCGGGAAGGCCCGGAAAGGCGAACCCCGCCCTGGCCCTACGCGGGCCCCGACCACAGGCGGCGGCTTCTCCCCGCCGCCGGCTTTCTCCGCCCGCTTTCCAGATCCTCCGGCAGCTCCCGGAGGCCTCACCGCCCCCCTGAAGCCTCACCTGGGCCGCCAATTAATCTTATTTTTTAAATGGGCAAGAGGCGAGGAAAAGACTTACACACACACACACAAATGTACATATTTGGCCACTGAAATATTGAAATAGTAAATGAAAGAATGTTAACATTATTAATCATTAGGGAAAATATAATTAGAACTATAGGGAGAAAACACTGTACCCACTGGAATAGCTGATACACACAGTTGGACAGGAATTGTTGAATAGGAACGTTTATGCTTTGCTGGTGAGAGTGTACCGCCTTACACCCACTTTGGAAAACATATGTATATTTTTTGTAGTTTCTGATAAAGTTAAAGCATTTAGAAATAACTAAATAATGACACAAATACTTGATATACCTATGGGATGTAACCAAAATAATACTCAGAGAGAAATTTATAGCTTTAAGGGCACTGCGAGAAACTAAGACTCAGAATGGATCACAGATCAAAATGTGAGGGCTCAAACTATAAAACCTTCAAAGAAAACATTGGAGAGAATCTTGACCATCTTGGGAAGACAATGAATTCTTAGATATAGCACCAAAAGTACAAACACTAAAAGAAAAAGAAATCTATAAATTGGACTTAGTTGAAATGAAAATTTTGTGCTTCAGAGAACCCCATGAAATGAAGAGACAACTCACGGACTAGGAGAAAATATTTTCAAATAAGAAATAGTGTATCCAGCATACATTAATAACCCTTAGGACTCAATAATAAACAGACAGATAATTTTTTAAATGGGCAAAGATTTGAATATATTTCTATATATTATAATTAGTATATACAATTCTATATATTATCTTATAAAATATATTTCTATGAAGAAGATATAGAAATGGTCAGTAAGTACGTGGAAAGATGCTCAATACCATTGTTAACGAGGAAGTGCATATCAAAACCACAATGAGATACCACCTAGCACCACGAGAGTGCCTAAAATAAAAGAGACAGACAATTTAAGTGTTGAGGAGAAGGTGGAGAAACTGACACCCCTAATCTATAGAGAAAGAAATTAGATTAATGGTTACTGGGGCTGGGAATGGGCATGACGTTTCTTTTTGGGGTGATGGCAATGTATTAAAATTATATTGTGGTGGCTGCACATCTGTAAATATACTAAGAACTATTGAGTTGTACACTTAAAACCGGTGAAACTTATGTTATGTGAATATGTAAATTATACTTTTTGAAAAGCTGTTAAAAATAATTTTTTAAAAAAGAAAGAAAGACTAAAAAGTCAGACAGGTAAGTAACGGCGCTTGGATTTGAACTCACAATTACATGACTCCATGTCCCATGACCTTTCCAGTACAATATACTGCTCTGTGTGATAGTAGCTCACATTTTATGACTAAATTATCTTCTTCACTTAATTTCCTTCTGCTCTCTTAGGCACAATTCCTGCAGTGTCTGCTTTGGAGCTGATTAATTTCAAATGATGCTGGGTTACCTTACACGGAAAGGAAAGAGTTAAAGGGCCTTTAGGTTACCTGGGAAGGCAATTCTTTGATTTGCTGAAACGGGCTAATTTGCCTGTTTGTAGGAAATAGAGGGAGACTTCAACCTCTCTCCAGGTTGAAACAGGAAGCAGAGGTGGCTGTGTGCTGTCAGAAATGCATGATGAGAGACCACCTGTGCTTTTCTCTTAGCGCACGGAATCTGCTAAGGAAGGCATCTGATTTCAGTTACTGAAGTTAAACTTTCATGAGTTTGCTATTAAGGTATGGAACGTACTTTCCTTGGATTTTAAGTGAGTACTTTATGAAAATGTGCTTTCATGGGCCGCAGGTGAAGAGCAGAGCAATGTCCTTTCCAGCCCACCTGATGCTGTTTTAGGTTGTTTCCAGGTGTTTGTTAACTTCAAAGAAATAGCCAGCGCTAACCTGAAGGCAGGCAACTAAATTTGCGGCAGCCCACGGAGAGCAACAGGAAGCATGTTTCTGAGTAAGCAGGAGCTGGGGTGAGTGTCCAAACCATAGAGTATTTTATAATTTTCCCTCCCACGGTGGGAGTGATATTGCACACAGATGCCATTGCCTGTTTGTGATTTTTTTTTTAGCTTCTCCGCAGCTAATTAATATTCAATAAATTGCAAACTAAATAAAAATGTAAGGGAATGGCTTTTAATAAGTTGCTTTTTTTTTTTCATGTGGGAAGGTCTTTGCCTGAAGATCAATTATTGCATTTTAATTAAGAATTCTTGAGGTACAGCCTCATTAAGTTTTCAGAACTGGAGCAGATATTTGATCTTATCCAGAATGCTTGTTGGTTCTCTCCTTTTAAAAAAAAACCACTTTTTATTTGGGTTATAGCTGGCCATCATCTATTCATATGTCTGTGTATTTTGGCTGGGATTCTGGCTATAGAGGAAGTGGGTTGTTCTGTTGATTTTCTGTGATGTTGTTTTCCCTCTTCTCACACATGCTGGGTTTGGGTTTCTGGGTTCTTACCACAATAGTGGGAGCAGAGTCTCTGCTTTAAGAGAACAGAAGCTTAAGGAATACTTTAGAACTATTTCCTTTTTAGAAAAGAAAGAGTTTTGGAAACTCAGGCGCTATTTCACTAGGTTGAGTGATCTTGACACATTACTTAGCAAAGTTTTGAGAACCCAAACCCGGGAGGTTACTAGGACCACATTTAGAAGATTGCATGTCACTGAATTGCATCTACAAACTCTCAGTTGACTCCCAATCTCTATTTTCTAGGCAACAATATCTGTTGTGATTTTTGTTTCCAAGTTCTGAAAGGAATTGCCAGAGAAAAGTCTTCCATTCAATCTTTACTGAGGTGGAGATTTTCTTTTCCTTTCCGTAGCGAGAACTTGAATTAAAACAACGGAAAAAATTGTGAAAGATGTTTCCTTTTTATTTTGTTCCTAATCCTAATTAATTAGCTTCTGGAAGATTGTTATGGCTTCACCAATACATGTTCAAACGTACCCAGACAGGGAGAGTCAGGAAATTGTCAGGATGAAAGAAAGAGAGGGAACCTGCAGCAGGCTCACACACGTTCCAGCTCTACCAGCGCAAATGGACGGAAAAGACTTTTAAAGTCTGTCCTGATAAAGGTTGAGTTCGCTGTCTTTAAAGCCATAGCATATTGGTTTGTACTAAAAGCATAATCCTATTAGCACAAGCCAGAATGTTGGAATTTCAGCCAGATATGGGCAAGACTTGTAGACTGAAGTGTCAATCATTCATGGCTCCTGCTTTTACTTTATTTTACTCAACAAATACTTTTTGTGTATCTGTTAATACCAGGCACTGTTGCAGGTGTGAAAAACTCAGTAGAGGATCAAACAAAGTCACTCTTCTCACTTATGTTTTAATGTGAGGGGAGTCAAGCTACGACAATAAACAATATGTCAGGTGGTGACAAATGCAATGAAAACTAAAGCAGTTTAAGGGTCTAGAAAGGTGCTGGAGAATAGTGTAGGGAGGGGAGGCCAGGAAGGCCCAAAGAAAATGAGGAAGTAAAACTTAGAAGTATCAGGAGGAAGAATATTCCATGCAGAGAAAATAGTAGGTGCAAAGGCCCTGGGCAGGAAAGAGACAGCGAAAAGGTCAGTTTGGCTGGAGCAGAAAGAAGTACCAAGGAAGCAAACAGCTCTGAGCTTCTCTAATTTTACTTAAGTGGGAGTGTTAATAGCTATGAAATGCCTCATTGAATGGTGGTCCTTAAAAGGAAGATGTCCAGATGGCTGATGCTTCTCCTTCTGAGGAGTTTAAAATTGAGCTACCATGACACCACACTTCCCCTGCCGTTTTTTTTTTTTTTTGACTGAGATGAAATTCACATCTCATAAAATTCACTGTTTTAAGGGCAACAGTTCAATGGCTTTTTTCTATATTCATAGAGTTGTGCAACCAACATCATCACAATTATTATTATTATTATTATTTTTTACATGGGCAGGCACCAGGAATCGAACCCGGGTCCTCGGGCACAGCAGGCAAGCGTTCTTACCTGCTGAGCCACCATGGCCCGCCCATCACAATTATTTTTAGAACATTTTTATCACTACAAAAAGAACCTCCTGCCCCATAGCAGTCCTTCCCAGTTCCCCTGGGAGGGGCACAGAGCATCAAAAGGTTTATTTACAATGGGTATTATTTCAGTTTGCTAAAGCTGCTGGAGTGCATATACCAGAAATGGGTTGGCTTTTAACAATGGGGATTTATCAAGTTACAAGTTAGAATTCTTGTTTGGACATTTAGGATTTATCAAGTTACAACTTAGAATTCTTGTTTGGCCATGAAAATGTCCAAAGATAAACGGGGGATACCTTCACTGAGGAAAGGCTGCAAGCATCTGGGGTTCCTCTGTCACATGGAAGGCCATATGGGGACGTTCTTTTCTTCTTAATCTGGTTTCAATGGCTGTCTCAGTGTCTTGGGGCATTTCTCTCTCAGCTTCTCTCAGCTCTCTGAGTTTTATCTCTCTTTTATCCTCTCATAAAGGACTTCAGCAAGGGTATTAAGACTCACTTTGAATGACCTGGGTCACATTTCCATGGAAGCAACCTAATCAGAAGGTCCCACCCAACAGTAGCTGTGCCCCCACAGGGATGGACTAAGAGAACATGGCCTTTTGCTGGGTACATAACAGCTTCAAACCAGCACAGGTGCATACTCACAGGAATGGGTTAAGATTAAGAACATGTTTTCCTGGGGTACCTAACTCCAAGTCACAATGAGAGGTAATTAAGTTAATAAGACTTGAATCATTTTCAGTGGATTTAAAACAAAGGTGTCATTGAAGACACAGGCTAAAGAGTGTAAATAGAGTAGAAGGCAGAAGGCAGGTTGCTGTAGTGATGGTGGTGGGGTGGTGAGGAAGTGACAGTAAGACCTGCTTGGGGTTGGGGTATTAGAGATGGAGGTAAAACTAGGCCTCAGCTTCCTCATCTGTAAAATGGGTTCCTTTCCATGATTCTATTTATCTAGGATAAAACGATCTATGTAGGTAAAGAAGAGATTTATTCATTTTCTATCCAAAGGTGATATTTAGAGAATTAAGTATTTTTCCTTTTTTCATTTTACCTCACTTCAGAAACAACTTCTCAATCTGAGAATCTAAGGCTTTCTACTCCTATCTTGATACACATTAGGTGAAGAGGATTCATCAACTAGCAGGCCACTGTCACTGAAATGTCTATCAGGGGACTGAGGAAAAGGCCACCCAAGGCCTTCCCAGTTGTGGTGTCTACTCTGGAAGCTGAGATGGAGTTCAGCTGTGAGGTGAGACGCCTCAGTGTTGCTACCTGTTCTTTCAAGCCCTGGATCCTCTCACTCAAAGATAAAGGAAACTTGACCCCATAAAATGAATATTTCACAGAAAATATTTTTATGCCTCAGGAAGTGGGGTCTGGGTGGGTAAAGGAGAAAGAATATTGCTGAAGTTTTCTCCATCATTACCTACCAGGAAAGTCAATGGTATTTCATTCACTACTAAAGTCCTTGATGACCTCATTGCAACAGGGATCATATGGCTCTCAAAGCCTAAAATATTTATTGTGACCCTTTACAGAAAAAGTTTACCAACCCCTGGTCTAGGGAAGAAGATAAAAAGTGAATGGGATGGGTTCAATTCCTGGAACCTGCTCATGCCAAAAAAAAAAAAAAAAGCAACACCAAGCAATGCAACCAGTTTTGGGATGTGGGTGAGTATAGATTACCATGGGAGGTCAAAAGAGACAAGACTGGTGGTGCACAGGAAGAGGTGCCATCCTCGCAGGGAGCATGCATCTCTGAGATTCTCTGCTAAAAAAATGGGCTCCCACCCCAGCCTTCAGCTGGTTCTCAAAAAGCCAGTGTCTGTCCCAGCAGTCCTGAGTGCTGAGTGGGAGGGAGATGGTATAGGGGAAGGGCGTGAGAAGGACTGTTGAGGCAGAGGGAGAGGCCTGGGCAAATGCCTGGAAGCTAGAGGCTATGGAGACCTCAGGGTATGGCTACTAGTTTGATGTGGCCAGGGTGTCCTATGGGGTCTGCTAATCAGTGGCAGTTCACTAAAGGCCTTGAAGACTCTGCTGATGAGTTCAGGCTTTATCCTCAGGGGATAGGGAGACTCTCAGATGGGGTGTGACGCGATCATACCTGCAATGAGGAGAGTAGATTGGATCTCATGATAAGGAGACCAGTGAAGAGGTTGTTAGAATAGTTCATGTGTGTGTTGATGGTGATGTCAGCTGATATGGGGTAGTAGGGATGGAGAGAATGGAGGTGAAATTGACAGAATCTGTCCATTGACTGGGTTTGGGGGTTATGGTTAGAGGGAAGAGTTAAGGATGGCTGTCTAGGTATGGACCTAGTCAACAGGTCAAAACCAGTTTTGTGGGGTGTCCGTCCCTGAACCCTGGAATGCTAGAGAGGATGGGGCTCTGGAGGTGGATGGTGATGTTGAATCTGAGTTGTGGGTATGACATCCCCAAATTGGGTCATCCACTAGGCATCTGCAGTTCCAGATATGGAGTTCATTGGGGAGATGTGGCTAGAAGTTTTCATTTGGGGGTCATCAGCCCTTAGACTGCCCAGGAAAATAATGAAAAGAAAGAAAAAAAATCCAGGGATATCATTCTGAGATTTTATAATATTATGGAATGGGTTGAAGAAGAATGGAGAAAATCAGCTAGGGAGTAGGAGAAAAACCAGAAGAATGTGGCATCCCAAAAGCGGGTGTTTCTGGGAGGAAGGAGGGATCTGTTTTACCAGTAGCTGTTGATCTATCCAGGAAGAAAAGGACTGCAGAGCATCCTTGGAATGGGGAAGGGACTGTTCCAGGGAAATGATGAGGCAGAGGCCAAGGAGAAGCATGTTGAGGTCTGCTAAGAGGGAGGCACTGAAAAGAGTAAAGAAAGACTACAAGAAGCTTAGCTGCAAAGGGAGGTGTGAGAGAGGCCACTGCAGGAGAGCAGAGGTCCCAAATGAGAGGACATCAAAACCTAAAGCCTTCTGTTTCCATTTGATTGTCCCAGATTTCCTTTGTACCGGTTCTCTCCACTGAAACCTCACTTGTCACTGATGACTTCTATTACCCAAATACAGTGATCACTTCTCAGACCTGGTTGTGTTTCACCCATCAGCAGCCTTTTGCATTTGCACACATTTTCTTTCTCCTTCTTTTAAAAAAATTTTATTGAGGTAACCCACATAGAAAACAAAATTTTCCTTTTAACTATTTTTAGTGTACACTTCAGTGGTATTAATTACCACCATCTGTTATCAAGATTTTTTCATGACCCTAAACAGAAACTTTGTACCCATTAAGCAATTACCCCCTTTTTCCCTTCCCCAGCCCCCCACCCTTGGTAACCTCTAATCCACTTTCTGTCTCTGTGAGTATGCTACATTCTCCTTGAGACCCCAGCTTCACACAGCTCCCAGGACACCACGCTCTCCTGGCTTTTTACCTACCTTCTTAGAAGCCCCTTTTGAAAATGCTATGTAGGTCTGTTTTTCTCTTTTCTCTCTAAATGTGGAGTTCTCCAGGGCTGAGTCTTCAGCCCTTTTCACTGTTTATACTTCAGCGATCTATCTTACATAAGGCAATCTTTTCCATACTCATGACTTAAAAAAAAAAATCTTTATTCTAATGTCTTCCCGATTTTTTTATGTCTTTAACCCTGATCTCTCATCTGTGCCCTAGACTCTAATATCTATTTTTCCACATTTCCATGTGGATATCTAACTAAACATCTCACACCTCTATGCCCAGAACAAAACTCTTGATTCATTCCCACTTCCCAAATATGCCATTCCCCTGTCCTCCCATCTCAGTAAATGTCACCACCATCCATCCACCCAATTGTTTAGGCAAAAAACATCTGATCACCATCTTTGATTTATCTCTTCCCCTCATGCCCTATATCTAATCCATCAGCAAGTCCTGTTCCTTTTACTCCCCAAAGATATCCAAAGTCAGACCTCATCTCACCATTTCTACTGCTGTCACTTCCACCCTAGACTGGTTTAGACGTCATCCTCCACCAGGACGACTGCACTCGCCTCCTAACTGGGTTTCCTAGCCCACTGTTATCGCTTCCCCACTCTTTATTCACTTCATAATGGCAGGAAAGAGCTTTTTTAAAACATGAATCTGATCATACCATTTTCTTGTTCAAAACCCTCTGAGAGCTTCCCATCTCAAGCAGAATAATTCTCTCCCATTTGCTACGAGGCGCTGCCTGATTTGTCCCGTCTCCTTCTCCGAATGCATTACCTAGCTCTCCTGACCCTCTGATAGCCTCTCATTCCATCCAACCACCCAGGACCCTCTCACTGTTCCCTGAGGATGCCGAGCCCTGGGGCCTCTGCACAGAGAGTCCCACTGCCAGGAATGGTCCTCCTCAGGCTGTGGCATGGCTTGATTCTTCTCTTCCTTTAGATTTCCCTTAAATGTCTCCTTTGCAGAGAGGCCTTCCCTCACCATCACACTCTATTCCATCCTCCCCACCCCACCCCCTTCCACCCCCGTATACCCCCAATCCCCACCTTATTTTATTCCTAGTATTTAGCACTATTGTAATTATAGTAGCCACCTGTTTAATTACATGATTATCTCCCCCACCCTTAGGAAGTTCCACAGGGGCAGGGGTTTTTTCCTGTCCTGTTAACCCCGGGTCTCCTGTGCCTAGAACAACCCTGACACACAGTAGGCTTTCAAAGACATGCTCAGTGAGTGAGTAAGCAGATTGGGCAGGGCTTTCTCCCTTCTCTTAAGCCACTCTGAGCATGCCTTGAGCTTTGGTTTAGGTTAAGGGTTTATTTTGGTCTTCACTGCTGAGCTAAGTGCCTGGGATGCTTTTGGGCTAAGACTCAGTTTGCTGGCTTGCTGCAGCCTGTTTGTCTCTGTGTGCTCAGGTAAATTGGAGTCAGGTGAGGGATCCCTTGCCAAGTATCACTTCAGGGCCCCAGGGGCCATGAGCTTTTCCATTGAGGTCCAGGGGCTTGCTGTACCTGTGCCCCGGGATGGCCCACCTGCCACAAGCCCACCAAGACATAGCTAGGTGAATAAATGCTCACACGATCAACTCAGGAGGGTAGAGAACAACCAAAGTGTCCTCAGGGCTCTGGGGGCCTGAGTCATGTCATCTCTGTTGATGCAGGTGAAATGGAAAGGGAAGGATTTGTTTGATCTGGTGTGCCGGACTCTTGGGCTCCGGGAGACCTGGTTCTTTGGCTTGCAGTATGTTGTCAAAGGAATGAGTGCCTGGCTCAAGATGGAAAAAAAGGTGAGCATTCCCATAAACACTCAGGCTCAGATGCAGAAAAGCCGTACAAGAAGTGTCATGCTAAGTATACATGATAACGTAATTCCTTTATAGATTTGTTGTTTTTTAATCGTGCCTGTGAATTCATAGTATGCATGAGGGTTATGCTGGGCTGAAAATTCTGATTGCTGGGGCCTTTGAAGGGACGTTCCAATGTATATATACCTTTTAGTTACTGTGGAAAGATCTATGCTATAGGCTAATCAACTTTCAATGAAATATCTGAGTTTCTGATATTTATCTGAAGTAAACCCACATGGTTGAATTATTCATACAAACTAAATTCTTATTTATCAATGATAAAATGTTTCTCTTTGTGATTTGAGAGTTATGAGTATTCCCTGACTTTCTGTACTATTTTCTACCTTTGGTACAGATTTCAGAGCATGATATTCCCAAGGACAAACCCATGAAATTTCACTTTTTGGCCAAGTTTTACCCAGAAAAAGTAGAAGAAGAGCTTCTGCAGGAAATAACCCAGCATCTCTTTTTTCTCCAGGTTAGAGGTTGATGCAATTTATGTTCCACTTTGAGGTACAGTATCTTCTTTTCTGTTTCCTCTTTACTGACTTTGGGATGTGCTTCCTAAAATCTGTTATATCCACCTGCTTGCTTACCTGCTTACGTGTCATGTATACACCTGGCCAGTCCTGCCCTAGGAAGGATTGGTTCATTGCACTAGCATGAAGGAATAACTATCCCACAGGTGGGCATACCCATGAGTCAGTGTTTGATGAATGCTCCTGGGACCCATTACCAGGGCTGGAAATCAATTTAGTGGGTCAGTTTTTTTAAAAAGAAAAAGAATAGAATTGAAAATGTCAGTTATGCCATCTACAAAGAGAAGTATCATTTTAGGATACTTTTTGTTTAAGTTATTTTTGGTTCTTTCTCTATGTGTATACTCACAATGTAAAGTATATTTCTTAATATGGATCATGGTAAAATTTGTTTTATGAATATATGACTAAAACACTAACCTTTGTGTGAGAGGCACTTTAGAAATTATACTGTTTTTTTTTTTTTTTTCTATTTCATTTTCATTCTTATATGCTAGTCAGGACCCTCTAAACTGCTTTCACCATCCACTAATGACTGGCCACCTGCAATCTGTGACGCAGTCCTCTAGAAGGCTGGCCTAGACTATCATTACTTTTATATTGTATGTAACAAATGGCAACAAACAGCGACTTAACACAGCTCCTGTTTATTAGGTCACAGTTCTGTAGGTCAAAAGTCCAAATGGGTTCTGCTGAGTTCTCTGCTTAGGGTCTTACAAGGCTAAAATTTAAAGTGTTGACCAGGATGAGCTCTTTTCTGGAGGCTCTCGGAAAGAATCTATTTCCATGTTCATTCAGGTTGTTGGCAGAATTCAATTCCTTAAAGTTGTAGGACTGGCGTCCCCATTTCCCTCCTGGCTGTGGCCAGGGATTGGGTCAGCTCCTAGAGGCTGCTTTCTGGTACTGCTTGTGGCCCCTTGTTCTTCAAAGCCAGTGCTACCATGTTGGATTTTTCTTGCGCTTTGAACCCCTCTGACTCCCCCTTCTGCTACAAGCTGGAGAAACGTGCTCCATTTTTAAGAGCCCAAATGATTAGGTCAGCCCCCCTCCTCTCAGAAAATTTTCATCAACTACATCATAGAATCACAAAGGAGTGATATCTTATCATATTTACACGTTTGGGAGGTCAGGAGGGATGTCTTTGGGAAGCCATCTTTGAATTCTGCCCACCACAATTATCTTAGATAACTTGTAACCCTGATATTTATTAGCTCATTTGTCACTCAACAAACGTTTATGTGTATACTCTATGCCTATATCTGAGTTATGGCCTGAGCACACTTAAAATTGAAAACAATATATTTTTATCTCATTACCTCAATGCAGGTAGTGTAAAAGTGTATTTTTTAAAAAAACGTCTCTGGGATTGTCTTTCTCTTTTCTCTAATTTAACTGAAGTATGTTTTTATTCAGAGGAATTCTAGTTAGGGCAGATACTCTATATGCTATTGATTTTCTGGGGCTACAGAAAATCAGAGATAGCCATAAAATCTCTGATTTGTAACCTTATATAGTTTGACCTTTTGCTCAACTTTATGTGTGGACTTTGTTTCCCATTCTATACCATCCCTCAAAATGAATTATCTTTATTGGCAGTTCCATAGGAAATACAACTTTTTGGTAGCCATCTAGGGAGGAAGAGGAAAAATTATTTTGCAGGACTTCTTTCAGTAGTGGCAGACTTGATGATGTAGAAAAAAAAACTTTGAAAGCTGGGACATATAGTAAGATAAGCAGTTAATATAGTTAAAGGCATCAGAGAACAGACAAGGCAGCGGATAATTATGGGACCTAGACATGGAGGATGGGTGGAAACCCAGAGAGGGGAGTCTGACACTTGGAGCTGATTTTCCCTGAGAGGCACCTGCCAATTCTAGAACAGGGGGGGGTGAGAGGCAGAGAAATTGAGCAATGCTTTTAACAACCTCAAAAGTCTTAGGGGACTAAGATTGGAGTTTAGGATCCTTTAAGAAAAAGATCCTCTCTCTCTTTGGGTTGGGACTCTAAAGAAACTATGCCCTAGGGGTATGAGTGAACTAGAAATATACTGGCTCTCATACTGGCTCTCACAGGGTCTAAAGCCCTGCCTCTAATCATCTTTATATCTGAAATTGGATTGAGACGATCTCAAATAGCTATTGTTCTAGTTGCCTGCCAGAAGTAAACATCAGTCTTCTCTGGAGGAAGATGATAGCATAGTCCTCACATTACTGTAAAAGTTTTCACATACAGAGTACATCACCCTATAAAAATACCCAGGTATATGATGAGATAAAACATGAATATATTCATGACTAATTGATTTTTATCGATATTGTGGTTTGGAGACTTTTTGGACTCCAGAAAACTATGTGCTTAAGTTAGTCTATTCTTGTGGGTGTAGATCTATTGTATGCGAGGCCTTTTGGTTAGATTATTTCAATTGAGATGTGACCTACCTTATTGAAGGTGGGTCTTGACCCTCTTACTGGAGTCCTTTTATAAAAGGGTAAATCACATATGGAAGCCAAGAGATAAAATTAAGAGGAGCTCACAGAAAAAGCCCCAGAGAAGCTGAAAGGAGGCCACTGAAGCCAGAAGTTGAAAGCAATGATACTAAGGAGTGAAGGACAGCAGACATAGCCATGTGCCTTGCTATCTGATGGAGGAACACAAGCTTGCCAGTAACCAGTCTTCAGAGAAGATATCATTCTGTTGATGCCTTAATTAGAATTGTTAAAAGCCCCATTGTTAAAAGCCAGTCCATTTCTGGTATATTGCATTTTGTCTGCATTACCAAACCAAAACATGTATCAAGAATAATCTCTCAACAAATGATGCTGAGACAACTGGATATCCACATGCGAAAGAATGAAATTGTACCCTCACATCACATCATGCATGAAAATTAACTTAAAATGGATTATAGACACAAATGTAAGAGCTAAAACTACAAAAATCTTAGAAGAAAACAGGCGTAAATTTCTCTGTGACCTTGGGTTAGGCAATAGTTTCTTAGATATGACATCAAAAGAATAAGCAGTGGAAGAGAAACTTAAATTGGACACTATTGGTATTCAAAACTTTTGTGCAGCAAATGATACCATCAAGAAAGTGAAAAGAACCTTCAAAATGGGAGAAAATAGTTGGATCACATATCTCAAGGGATTGTATCCAGAATATATAAAGAACTCTTGCAATTCAACAATAAAAAGATAAATGACAAACTTAAAAAATTAAGCTACTACAGTTGAGCCTTAAAAACATTATGCTCAGTGAACGAAGCCAGATATAAAAACAACACATATTATATGCTTCCATTTATTTGAAATGTCCATAATAGGCAAATCTATAGAGTCAGTAGATTAGTAGTTGCCTAGGGTGGGTTGGTGAGGGTTGGGAAGGAAATACTAATGAGCATATGAGATGGGGGGTTTTTGTGTAATGGAAGTGTTCTAAGGTTAGATTATAGTAAGTGATGGCCATACAAGTATAAATATCTAAACACTATTGATTTATACACTTAAATTGGGTGAATTTTTTTTCAATTTTTTCAATTTATTTTTTAAATGCAAAAAAACACTGAATAAATGCAAACATTCCTATTTTGATCATTCTGTTCTACATATATAATCAGCAATTCACAATATTATCACATAGTTGCATATTCATCATGATCATTTCTTAGAAAATTTATATCAATTCAGAAAAAGAAATAAACGAAAACAGAAAAATAAAGTATGCATACCATACCCCTTACCCCTCCCCTTCATTGATCACTAGCATTTCAAACTAAATTTAGTTTAACATTTGTTCCCCCTATTATTTATTTTCATTCCATATGTTCTACTCATCTGTTGACAAGGTAGATAAAAGGAGCATCAGACACAAGGTTTTCACAATCATACAGTCACATTGTGAAAGCTATAGCATTATACATTCATCTTCAAGAAACATGGCTACTGGAACACAGCTCTACATTTTCAGGCAGTTCCCTCCAGCCTCTCCATTACATCTTGAATAACAAGATGATATCTACTTAATGTGTAAGAATAACCTCCAGGATAACCTCCCGATTCTGTTTGGAATCTCTCAGCCATTGATACTTTGTCTCATTTCACTCTTCCCCCTTTTGGTCCAGAAGGTTTTCTCAATCCCTTTATGCTGAGTCTCAGCTCATTCCAGGATTTCTGTCTCACATTGCCAGGAAGGTCCACACCCCTGGGAGTCATGTCCCACATAGACAGGAGCAGGATGGTGAGTTTGCTTGTTGTGTTGGCTGGAGAGAGAGGCCACATCTGAGCAACAAAAGAGGTTCTCTTGATGGTGACTCTTGGGCCTAATTTTAAATAGGCTTGACTTATCCTGTGTGGGGTTAAGTTCTATATGAACAACCCCCAAGACTGGGGGCTCATCCTATAGCTTTGGTTGCTCACACTGCTTGTGAGAATATCAAGAATTCAACTTGGGGAGGTTGAATTTTCCCCCGTTCTCACCATTCCCTGAAGGGGACTTTGCAAATACTTTTCCACTCACAGATCAAATCACTCTGGGATTTATCGGGGCATCACTCTGGACAAACCAACAAAATTTCATGTCCTACCCAAGGTTCCATGTACTTATGGTGTTCAACCAAGTTATCTATGTAAGTTATATTATGAAATGCGCTAGTCAAAATGTAAATTTTGTACCAAATAAACATTTTTTGCTTTAGTCTCACACATAAGTTGAAATTTTAAAATATTAATTACCATCTATTTTCAGCACCCTGCAGTAATGACATACCTGTGTTCTTCCTCATGCAAAAACATTTTTAAAATTTGTACATTTGGTCACTATCATTATATACTTTAGGCATTCCTAGATTATACCATCTCAATCTTTATCATCTATCTTTCTTTCTGATTTCATTTATGCCCCCAGCTCTCCTCCCTCTATCATTCTCACATTCAGCTTTATTCAGTGTTTTAACATAATTGTATTACAGCTAGGTAGTATTGTGCTGTCCATTTCTGAGTTTTTATATTCAGTCCTTTCTGCACAATCTGTATCAAATTGGGTGAATTTTATGCTATGTAAATTATACTGCACACAGTGAAGCTGATTTTTTAAAAAAGAATGAAAGTAAAATAAAGAAATTCTTAGATCAAAACCAAATCAAACCAAAAAACCAGAATTTGCCACCAAATAACCCTTACTAAAGGAAAAACTAATTTCTCTAGTTAGAAGGA
>PVIY010006986.1:44570-84572 GCA_004026745.1 Myrmecophaga tridactyla
AAAAAAAAAAAAAAGGCAATGAGGATAGTGCAAGGGTAGTGGGTAGTTCAGTGGTAGAATTCTTGCCAGTCATGCAGGAGACCTGGTTTAATTCCTGGACCATGCACCTTCCAAAAAAAAAAAGCAATGATTGTTAGCCTTGAGTAAGAAAACACAATTACATTGGTTACAGGAAATACTTCCAAAATAAAAATATTCTTAAAAATTAATAGATAATGGTTGAAAAAGATATGCTGTGAAAGCACTGACTGCTCCCCCCCACCCCCAGAAAAAGGGGGAAAAACTGAGTAGTTATACTAAAATCAAAGTTAACTTTGACACAAGAGGCATGGCTAGAGTTAAAGAAGCGATTTCATAATTGTAACAGGGTCAATATAATAAGAAGATAAAATGATAATTCTAAATGTTTTCCATCTAATAATATAGCCTGAAAACATATTGAGCAAAATTGAGAGAACCCAAAGACGAACTAGAAAAATCCAGTCATAGTGAAAGATTTCAACACATTATTCTTGGAAATTGATAGTGTAAGCAGATTAAATAAAAAAGAGAAGGATACACAAGATGTGAACAACATGATAATACACTTAAGTGTATACAACTTCAAATTACACATTATTTCCAAGGGAACATGGAGATTTATGGAAATTGATCCTATGTCGGATCCTAAAACAATTTTCAACATATTTTAAAGGGATTTGAAATAAAACAGAGTTTTACTCTAATTACAGTAGAATTGGTCTATTTAAGATAAATAGAAAATTCCCAAATGTTTGAAATTAATCAATATATTTCTGAATAAACAATGCATCAAAAAAGAAGTTAAAACAGAAATGAGAAAATATTTTGAGCTCAATAATAATATAAATGTAACATATAAAAACTAGGGGGAATAAAGCTAAAGTCTTAAAAGAAGATAAATTTAAACACTTAAATGCACATAATAGGAAGGGAGAAAGGCTGAAAGTTAATAGTCTAAGTAGCCGCCATAGTAAGTT
Source organism: Myrmecophaga tridactyla (assembly GCA_004026745.1). Lineage (NCBI taxonomy): Eukaryota > Metazoa > Chordata > Mammalia > Pilosa > Myrmecophagidae > Myrmecophaga > Myrmecophaga tridactyla. Next base: position 45,569 of record PVIY010006986.1, read on the forward strand.
AGAAAATGGAACAGCAAAGCCTGCCCACAAAAGTAGGAGGAAGAAAATAACAAAGGTGTCTGTTCATAAAATATTAATAGAAAGTAATGAGATAGAAAGCAACCATACTCTAATAGAGAGGAGGAACAATGGCAGAAGTTAATGCTTTCAAAAAATGATCCATAAGGCACCAGCAAAAGTGATTTTTTAAAAATGAACGAGAGCTGGCTAAATACCATTATCTGAAATGATCCTATAGAAGATAAAAATATAAAAGAAGATATTATGAATACCTTCATGCTAATACATTTGAAAATGTAGATGAAACAGACAAATTTCTAGAAAGATAGAACTTACCAGAACTACCATTAGAAGATACAAAAAATCTCAGTAGTCGTATGTATGTTTACTAATTTGAATAAAAAAAAACGTTTTCATAAACAAAACTCCAGGCCTAGATGGCTTCATCAGTAAATTCTACCTGACATTTATGGAAGAAATAACCCCAATCTTATGTAAACTCTTCTAGAGAATATGAGAAAAGGACATCACTCTCCACTTTGCTTAATAAAGCCAGTAGAACCTTGATATGAAAATGTAACAGGACATTGAAAGAAAATCTCTTATGAACATAGTTACAAAAACTTTAACAAAATATTAGCAAATCAAAGCCAGTGGCTTAAAAAAAAAAGATTATAACAGAATAAGCAAGTTGGGTTTATTACAGAAGTGTGAAGTAAGCGTAACATATAAAAATCAATTAATATAATTATTACATTAATAAAATTAACGAAAAAACAACGTGATCATCACAATAGATGCCGATAAAGCATTGAATAGAACATACTATTCGTTCATAATTTTAAAAAAACCTGTCATCAAAATAAGGAACAGAGAGAGCTTCCTTACTACCCATAAAAGGTTATCTACTTAACAAACTCTACTACTAATTTAAAGGTGAAATGGTGAAGGTATTTCCTGTATTTAGGAGGGAGTCCATGCTGTCCATTATCCCCAGTTTTATTCGTCAGTGAACTGGGCTAGAAAAGGAAAAATGGTAAATTGATGATGGTGACGTAATTAACATCATTGTTACACAACATTGTGTATGTAATTAATAGCACTGAAGTATATATTTGAATGTGGTTGAAAGGGGAAATTTTAGCTTGTATATATGTTACTAGAATAAAATGAAAAATAAGATCACAAAACCATAGGAGTATATAATACAAACAGCAAGCCCAAATGTAAACTATGGACTATGGTTAATAGCACAATTTTAAAAAATGTTCTTTCATCAATTGTAATAAATGTACCATACTAATACAAGGGCCAATATTAGAATGATATATGGGAAGTTTGTTTTATGCATTTCTCTAATTAAAAAAAAGAAAGAATTATAAAGGAAATTAAATTGGCATATTCCCATATATCATCATTATATCATATACATATCTCTCATCATATATTATTACATTATGCTGTATTATATTTGTGTGAGTAAAAAATCCAAAAGAATTTACTGAAAAATTATTAGACTTGGTAAGTAATAAATAATTATTAGAATTACTAATTTTAGCAAGGTTGCTGTGACAATATAAAACAAAGTCCTAACATTTCCAGAATATTAAGTTTAAAAAGGTACAATGAACTTAATGATAGATGTGTGATACTTGTATACAGAAAATTAAGACATTCATAAGAAAAATTAAAGAAGTCTTAAATAAAGATATATTTATTTTAGATATTATATGAATGCATTGGAAGACACATTGTCAAGATGTCAGTTGACCTGGTAGGTAGACTTTATGTAATCCCAATTTAAGAGCCCTGTAGATATTGTTTTGTGGCACTTGATGTATTGATTCTAAAATGCATAAAGAACTATAAAGAGCTAAATATAGCTAGCATACTCATTTTTCAAAAACCAAAACATGACAAAAAAAATTAATTGAAGAACTGGGGGAAAAAGTCAAGGAAACCTCCAAAAGGATAATGAAAAGAAACAGTGTGGTATGAATAGTGTTACACATATGTATTTTTACATTTTATGCCTATGTATCTTTGGGACAGGTTCCTAGAAATGTGTAATTTTTTCTGGATAGGGTCAAAGTTTCCTCCATATTGCAATTTCTACCATTTTGTAAACTCACCAGCAACATACCTGTTTCCCCTCAGCCTTACCAAAAGAACATGTTTTCAAACTTTGGAATTTTGTCTATCTGCTAAGTAAGGAGATATTATTTTAGTTTCGCTCTAATTTGCAATTCATAATTCTCCCATTTTGGTGAAGTTAAGCATCTTTTCATATGGCTATGTGCATGTCTTGTTTTGTTATGTCACTAGCCCATTTTCTAGGGGGCTGTTGATCTTTATCTTCTCTTCAGAAACTCTTTAAATATGAGAAATATTAACCCTTTACCTGTGCTACAAGTTATAAATATTTCCCCAGTTTGGTATATGTCTCTTGACTTTGTCTATAGTGTTTATTTTTGTAATCCAAAAGTTTAAAATTTTTATGTAATTAATCAATCTTTTTACTTAATGCTTTTACGTGTTGAGTCTTCCCCTCAAATTTTATTTATGCCTTTATTTTAGTACTTCTATGAATTCATTGTTTTAACATTTACTTCTCTAATCCAGTGGAATTTAACCTGGTGTATGAAGTGAGACACGAAATCAATTTACTTTTTCCATATGGCTATCCAGGTGTCCCAGTAACAGTTACAAAAATGTCTATATTTTCCACATTGATTTGAGATACTGCCTTTGTTGTATAATATATTTACACATGCAGGCAGACCTTTTATTCGATTTTTTTGGGGGGGGTGTTATTCTTCCCTCAATACCACAGTTTTAATTTAATAGAAGTTTTACAATATGTTTTAATATCTGGTAGAATCATCTCTCCTTCATTTCTGTTCATCGAGGTTTTTCTAAATGTGCTTCCACATGAATGTTATAATCAACTTGTCCCGTTCCAGAGGAAAAATATGATGGTATTTTTGTTGGAAGTAAGTTAGATTTATAAATTATCTTAGAGGACAAACATCTTTATGATGTTGAGTTCTTATCTGAGAAGGTGATATGTCTTTCCTTTTGTTCAAGTCTACTTTTGTGAGCTTCAGGAGTGTTTTATTATGTAGCCTTGATTCTTGAAGATGATTGTATAGCTGTATAGCTTTCATGATGTGACCATGTGATTGTGAAAAGCTTGTGGTTGGCATTCCCTTTATCCTGGGTATGGGCAGATGAGTAAATAATAAGGACAAAAAGAAATAAATAACACGGGGTGGGATAAAAGATTAAAAAATAGTTTGGTAGATTGCAATGCTGTTGGCCAATGTGAGGGAGGGGTCAAGGGGTTTGGAATATATGTTTCTTTTTCTTTTTCTGGAATGATGCAAATGTTCTAAAAATGATCATGGTGAGGAATATACAACTAAGTGATGAAAAAAAAATATATATATATAGGTAAAGCGTTGTTCCCTGGCTCTTATAACAATTTTTGACTTAAAGACCATTTTGTATGGTATTTGTGTGGCCATTCAGCTCACGTTAGTCTATCATTTACATGCAATGTTTCATTTCCATTCTTTCACTGTCAACCTGTGTGTCTTTAGATCTAAGATGAGTCTCTTAAAACCTCCTGAAAACTGTTGAAGTTTTCATTTCAGCTTTGCAGTTTTTGCTTCAAAATTTCTATTTTGTTCCTCTTTATAATTTCTATCTCATTATAGAAATTCTCATTTTGTTCATATAATATTCTCCTGATTTCCTTTTTTCCCTTGCTTTCCTTTAGTTCATTGTTCCCATTTAAAAGTTTATCCAATATCTTTTATCAGAAATTCTATTAAATAAATGATTTATTTTTAAAAAGAATATTTTATTAGTTTTTCTAATGCAGATTTTGAATATTGGCCTAAGTAATTTTGAAATTGTGGTTGCATCCGTACAATACAAAATTTCCCATTTTAGCCACTTTTAAGTATATAATTCATTGGTATTTAGACATTGGTGGTGTCTACCACCACTACCATCAATTACCAAAACTTTTCAACACTGCGCCTAGAAACTGTGTATCCATTAACCGGTGACTCCCAATTCCCACCTACCCTCACCACCCCTGACCATTCATAACTAATAATTTATTTTCTGTCTCTGTGAATTTGCATATTCTCAATATTCCTTATAAGTGAAATCATACAATATTTATTTTTTTGTGTCTGACTTATTTTACTCAACATGATGTTTTCAGAATTTATCCTTAATGTAGCATGCATGTATCAGAACCACATTCCTTTTCATGGCTGGATAATATTCCATTGTATGTATATATCACATTTTGTGTATCCGTTCATGTTGGTGAACCCTTGGATTGTTTCTACCATTTGGCTGTTGTGAATAATGCTGCTATGAACATTGATGTCCAATACTTGTTTGAGTCCTTGCTTTCAATACTTTTGAGTGTATATCTAGTAGTGAAATTGCCAAGTCATATGGTAATTTTATATTTAGCTTTTTGAGGCACTGCCAAACTGTTTCTACAATGACTGAACCATTTTAAAGTTTCCACCAATGATATGCAAAGGCTCGCATTTCTTTCCATCCTCACCATCATTTGTTATTTTCCATTTTTTAAAAAATAATAGCCATCCTAATGGGTGTGAAGTAATATCTCATTGTGGTTTTGATGTGCATTTTCCTGATGACTAATGATATATTGATGTATATATATCTGATGTATGTATATAGCACTCATTGGCTATTTGTAAAAATTTCTATTCAAGTCTTTTGCCCATTAAAAAAAATGTTTATCTTTTTTGTTATTGAGTTGTAGCATTTCTTTGTATAGTCTGGATATTAAACCCTTATCAGATATACGATTTCCAAAATTTTTTCCAGTTCTCTTGCATTCTTTTTTTTTTCTTGATAATGTCCTTTGATACATAAAAGTTTCTAATTTTTTTTTTAATTTGCATATGGGCAGGAGGCACCAGGGATCGAACTCCAGACCTCCAGCACGGCAGGTCGGAGCTCTGCCTGCTGAGCCACGGCAGCCACCCAAAGTTTCTAATTTTGATGAAGTCCCATTTATTTTTCCTTTTGTTGCTCATGTTTTGATGTCATATATGAGAAATCTTTGCCTTATCCTTTCTCCTACATATTATTTTAGGATATTTATTGTTTTAGTTCTTACATTTAGGCCTATGCTGTATTTTGCACTAATTTTATATCTGGTGTGAGAGAAGGGTCTAATTTCATCTTTTTTGCCTATGGATATCCAATTATGCCAGGACCATTTTTTGGAAAACCTATTCTATTCCCATTAAAGTGCTTTGACACCATTGTTGAAGATAAATTGACGAAAAACATAAGGGTTTATTCCTGGACTCTCAATCCTATTCCACTAGTCTACATGTCTATCCTTTTGGCACTACCACACTGTTTTGATTACTGTAACTTTGTAGTAAGTTTTGGAATGGGAAATATAAATCCTCCAACTTTGTTCTTTCTTGATGGTTTTATTATTCTGGGACCTTTGAATTTCCATATAAGTTTAGGACACAGCTTGTCAATTTGTACAACCTCATATTGATTTTATCTGCTTTCTAATTTTTGCCAATCCCATGAGTGTGACATGGTATCCCAGTTTTCCGTTTTCATTTCTCTGACTACTGGTGAAGAAGAGTATCTCTTCACATTCTTGTTAACCATTAACCCGTTTAAAAGTTGAGTTTCTTATTTTAAATTGCTTTTTGAAGAGTTCTATGTATTTGTCTGCAAATATATTTTCCACTCTTTCACCACTCTATAAACTTTACCTTTGATATAGTAAAATTCGTCAGTTCCTATCCCCACCATGGTTTGTGCCAGAACCAGGTCATGGGTCTTAGAGATGAATCACTGGTAATGGGAATGGGATTCCCTTGACTGGTTTAGACCAGTAGTGATTCATGTGGCCAGGGGCCTGTTTTTCCTGTGATCAAGAGCTCTCCAGTCCCAGCACTTTAGTGGTGGGGGTGGCTGGGAGGCAACCAAAATGTTTACTGCTCATGACTCTGTTTTGGGACTCCGTAATTGGTCCATTGGCTGAGTTACCTGTTTCTGTGCCTCTAGCACACTCTTTTCACTAATAGGGCTTTGTCATATGTCTTAATTATTGAGTATGTGTCAATTTCTCCCTCTTTGTTTTTCTTTTTCAAGATAGCCTTCATATAGAGAGTTTATTCCTGAATAAACCCTTTTCAATCAGTTTTTCAAATTACAACAAAAATTTTTTATGGAGTTTTGACTAGAGTTCTGTATTAGTTTGTTAAGCTGCTGGATTGCAATATACCAGAAATGGAACAGCTTTTTTTTTCATTTTTATTTTATTATTATTATTATTATCATCATTATTTTTCATGGCCAGGCACTGGAAAACAAACCCGGGTCAACGGTATAGCAGGCGAAAGCTCTGCCACTGAGCCCCTATTGCCCACCCTGGAACAGCTTTTTTAAAAGGAATTGAATAAGTTACAAGTTTACAGTTCTAAGCCTATGGAAATGTCCAAACCAAGGCATCTGGGGAAAGATACCTTAATTCAAGAAGGGCTGATGGGAGATTTGAGCGGCGCCGTCTTGCTTGAGCTTTGGTGGCCAACGAATGGCTCCTTTGCAGGCTGCATTTACTTTGACTGCAAGAGACAGAGTGACTCCAATTTCAAGAACAGGCTGCGAGAGTGAAGAAACAGAAACTTGCCCAGGAGAGAGCTGGACTTTCCAAGTTACCTGACCTTAAAGATGCTGAAGCTGTTCAGGAGTTTTTCCTTAAAGAAATACAGCTTGGTGAAGAGTTACTAGCCCAAGGTGAATATGAGAAGGGTATGGACCATTTGACAAATGCAGTTGCTGTGTGTGGACAGCCATGGCAGTTATTGCAAGTATTACTGCAAACTCTTCCACAACCAGTGTTCCAGATACTTCTGACTAAGCTCCCAGCTGTTAGAGAATTGTTAAGTGCTCAGAGCTTGGCTGAAGATGATATGGAATGAAAAACAAATATCAGCATAATAAAATCTCAATTTAAAATATTTTTAAAATTCTCAACATGGAAGATGAACAGCTCTGGAGTTACAGGGGCAAATATGCTTTGAGATGGACTATACCACACTGAAATCTACCAAAGGCAATTTTTACTTTGTGTAGATCCATTTGTCTGTGTTATTTATTTTCCCCAGTGAAAAGTGTATTTTGATAAGTATGTTTCATTTTATAAATACACTGAGTTAACTAAAATATCATGGATTTTGTTTCTTCCTAAAATGTACATACATGTAACAATACTTAGGTTGAAAGTACCCAATGCTTTAAAGATAAAGAATTTAAAAAGTACAGGAGAAAGCTGAATAATGTGCATTTTTAAAAAGCTAATACATTTTGCTATATATCAGAAAATTGTATAAAAACTTGATTGTTTATCAAAACTGAGCATTAATCTTTGAGATGATTTTTCCCATTTAATCTTTCAAACATAAGTGTATTTGTGAAATGTGCTGCTGTGCTGTATTAACCTCATCCCTACCCCTTGTGTCAGTCTTGATGTGCTCTTTTTAAATCGGTGGGCTTAGTGAAATGTTTTATTTAAATGGTGGGCTTAATGTGTTCTAGGTATTTATCACCCTATACTGTAGATATGTGTAGTAGTTGCAAATGGTACTAGCTGTGTATGAGCTTCACCAAATCATGTCTGCTCACTTTCCTCATTTATAAAATAAGGGAACTGGTTCACTGATCTCTGAGGCATCCCTTTCTGCTCCTACTTTATATAGTTCTGTTCAGCATCTTCAAATCCACCTCCTCCGGAGAAGTGTCTTTGTTTGGCCACCAGGCCTTGTATTGTTTTATACTCTGAATTTTGCATGCTTGCCTAACTTAGTATTTCCAAACTGATGTCTTGTTAATGTCTGATTATTGTGTTGATTTTCACTGAAATCATATGGTTCTCGCAACACCGTAAATTAATCTGAAGTGTATGCTTTAAGGTAACTGGGATGACCTACTTGTGAAAAAAAGTTTTCCCCTTTGCGTTTATCTTCGGTGTATTTCTTTAATCCTAATTCAACTTGCTCCATTTATCTTGTTGAACACTGAGAGTAAGGCATAACCTTGTGGCTGAAGACTGAAAAGAATGGAGCTAGTGGGAACTTTTGTTCTCAAATTTTGACACGCAGTCAGATTCAATTTCAGAACGGAGAATAAAGATCCTTGGTATTGTGCTGGGTGTGCTAAACTGAGCAGTATTTCTCATTGTTCAGATTGGCTTTGTGCCATGTAAAAGTCTGTGGAGAGGTCCCAGAGATTCTTCCTTTGTACTGGGCTTTTTACCTTGGTTTGCTTACTAACTTTTCTTACCTTAACCTAGGCGGTTGTGTGTGTGTGGTAGTTGTGGTATAGTGGAAAGAGTTTGAAATACAAGGCTAGCTTCTGCCTCTAATTAGCTGTCTATATAGCCTTGGGTATGTCCTGTTCTAGTTTGCTAGCTGCTGGAATGCAATATACCAGAAAAAGAATGGCTTTTAAAAAGGGGAATTTAATAGGTTGCTAGTTTACAGTTCTAAGGCTGAGAAGATGTCCCAGTTAAAGCAAGTCTATAGAAATGTCCAATCTAAGGCATCCAGGGAAAGATACCTTGATTCAAGAAGGCCGATGAAGTTCAGGGCTCCTCTCTCATCTGGAAGGGCACATGGCAAACACAGCATCATCTGCTAACTTTTTCTCCTGGCTTCCTGTTTCATGAAGCTCCCAGGGAGGTATTTTCCTTCTTCATCTTCAAAGGTCGCTGGTTGGTGGACTCTGCTTCTCATGCCTATGTCGTTCTGCTCTGCTCTCTCTGAATCTCTTTCTTTCTCCAAAACGGTTCCTCTTTTATAGGACTCCAGATACTAATCAAGACCCATCCAAATGGGTAGAGACATGCCTCCAGCTAATCCAGTTTAACAACCACTCAGATTAAATCACATCTCCAGGGAGATGATCTAATTACAGATTCAAACATACAATACTGAATAGGGATTATAAGAAACACTGCCTTTACAAAATGGGATTAGGATTAAAACATGGCTTTTCTAGGGTCCATACATCATTTCAAACCAGCACACATGTCATATCCCTCTAGTATTCTCACCTATGAATGAGAACATCCAGATAGATGGCTCAAACATTTAAGGACTCTTCCTCCAGGTACCTTCTAGGTTTGTGAAAACTCTTGGTGTACTTTTTTTTATTATTATCATGACACACTTAGTGTGCTTTTGGGGGAATGAACAGTAGAAACCTGACTATTAGGATCTGAAATTCAAAGCACTGTAGTGGTAACTGGTCAATAATTGATCATGCAGCAAAGAAACAGTCTTTTCTCTAGGTATAGATTGAGGGAGGTAGAGGGAGAATATAGCTGGGGAAAAGAGCAGGGGGCAGAGAGCTTAGCAAGAAAATAATGGGCTTGGAAAAACTAAGGATTAGTTGGAGGAATGAATGGTCATTTAGATTTTGGGAAGGTAGAAAGCTAACTAAATATACCCTTGAAAATTTTGCAATACAAGCTCGCAATCACTTGGCTTTCTGGAAAATAATCCTCTTTGATTTAAGCCTTGTTGAAAAGGCAATGATAGCTTCACTTTAGAGCTGATTAAGCCATGTACCTTTTCTTATTTAAATGACAGCTTTGGTATTTTAAAATTAGGTTCTACTTTTGAAAGTTTTAGGTGTATTACATTAAAAAAAAGCTGCTATTTCCCCCCTATTGAACAGTTTCCTACCTGAAATTTTAATAGTGGTGATAGATGAGGGAATCGTGGTGCTGACCAAATGGTACCTAGTAGGTGGGAAAAGAATTCAAGATTTAAGTCGAGTAAAACAGATTGAATGTTCCCATGTGCTAATGTTGCACCGTTGTGTAAAATCTCTGGAAATGCAAAGCATATTGGTGTGTGTTGACATGCTTCTTTGGTCAAGAATCTTTGTTAAATACAAAGGTTCATAATTTACATTTAAAGTAAAAGCATTTCAAACAAGCTTACCTAACAGCATTGTTTTTCTATTAATTGATAACTACAATTTATGTTCACATTTAAGTGTGTAAAACCTAGTATAGGGTGCCAGTGTGGAGTCAGTAAATATTTCATTCTTCTAATCCCTTCCTGCCTATCTTTGTGACCTCACTGATTCAACCTATGGACCAGAGTATTAATGAAATGTTATTGCAGAAGAGATTTTGAGAAAATTAGCGTATCGTGTAGCTATCAAACAACATGATTTTCCTTGTAACGTAAAAAATGCCGTTTTTATTATTGCTTGTGCCTCAGTTGTTTAAGTGCATATTAAAGGGCTTAGAGGAAAAAAAAAAAAAAAGAAAGGCTGATGGGTGTGAAACACCTCTGTCAGCTGGGTAGTCACGTGGCTGCATCGGCTGGCTCCTTGCTCCTGGGCTCCATTGCTTTCAGCCTCTATTCCGTGGGGGTTCCTCACTTGCTTCACCAGGGCTGGCTTTCACTGGTTGACTTCTCGTGGCTCTCTCCAAGTTCTCAGCTTGCTTCACACCTCATGGGAAGGCACACAGCAATGTCTGCTGGGCTCCAAGCATCTCCAAACATCTGTGTCTCTGATCTCTGAAGTGACTATTTTCCAAGTGTCTACATCTGCTCCCTCTTGTTGGCTTTGAACTTTCTAAAAAAAAAATGCTTCCTCTTTGAAAGGATTCTGGTAAACTAATCAAGACTCACATTGAATGGGTGGAGTCACATCTCAAATAATTAAAAGGTCACACCCACAATTGGGCGTGCCACATCTCTGCGGAGATAATCTAATAAAAAATTTCCATCCTACAGTATTGAACCAGGATTAAAAGAAATGGTTACTCCCACGAGATTGGATCAGGATTAAAATATGACTTTTCTGGAGTACATAATAGATTCAAACCAGCACAAATTCCATTAGATTTATCTATTAATTTGGAGGAGAACATATAGTCAAGGGCTCTTATTTGCAAGGATCAGAAACTGACTCTAGGGTACTTCAAACAGAAAAGAAGTTTATAATTTCTTTTGGCTGGTTCACAGACCCGTTGGCAGCTCGGAAAACCAGGCCTGAGGTTGAGCTTCCTGGAATATCCTAAGTCACTCCGAAGAATTGGACTGATAAGAATACTTGTGACCTTACTGCCTCATAGATACCTGGAAACCTCTGGAAAATCATTACCACTCTACCGCCATTGTTGAATGCCCCCCATCATAAAACATTAAAATGGAGGTCCCATACAAAGCCTGTTTCCTCATGCTGCACAATTCCCAACTGAGGTCTCATGGTGATGTGTAAGATTGCTGGAGAGTAGGTTGTATGACTCTTCATTGCAAGGAAAGCTGTGAATTTGGGTTCTGACTTCTATTTTGGTAAGAGGATTCAGAACATGGAAATTTCTCCAATTATAGTAAGGCTATTCAAAGTTGATGGGCAGGTATGAACAGGACAGGTGTGCCCCATAAGAACGTGAGTTATTCTATCCATGAACATGGTACAGACTTTTATCCTTTTAAATTCCCTTTTACATTCTCTCTAAAACTCCATCAGAGTTTAACGGTTTTTTTTTTTCTCCAGGAAAGTCTTATGCCTTGTCTTTGCTGCTATTTTTGAATGGTACCTGTTCTTTATATAGATGGTTATTGTTGGTGTAGGGATATATTATTCATTTTTACATGTTGTATCTTGTAACTGGAAAGCTTGTTGACTAAATCTCTTATTTTTAATATGTAATATACCACCTGCATATAATTTACTTCTTTCCTTCCAATTCTTATGTCCCCTAATTAATTTTCTTCCTTGTCTTTCTGCATAGGTTTTTTTTTTTTTTTGGCTTTTTAAAAAAGGGGAATTTATGAAGTTGCAAGTTTACAGTTCTAAGATTGTGAAAATGTCCCATTTAAAGCAAATCTATAAAAATGTCCAAATTAAGGCACCAACAGGAGGTTACCTTCAGTTAGGAAAAGCAATGAAGTTCAGGGTTTTTCTTTAAACTGGAAAGGCAAATGGTGAACATTGCAACATCTGCTTGTTTTCTCTCCAGGCATCTTGTTTCATGAAGCTCCCCTTCATGAAGAAGGTGTTTCCTTCTTCATCTCCAAAGGTCTTTGGCCTGCATAGGTTTTTGTATTATTTTAATAGTAGTACCAATAGCAAGTATCTACTCTTAAATACAATGTATTTAAAATTTCTCCATTAAGTATAAAGTTAAGAATGTTCTTTTTATTACCTATTTTCTGAGAGTTAAGGATATGCTTTATTTTTATTAATTTTCGTGGAGTTTGTTGATTTTGTCACTGCCTGTTTAGGTAACAATAAGTATGACTAAATTATTTATCACACTCACTTCCTATATTTTGTTCTTCCTCCTGCATTTATTTCCCTTATGGCTTGAGAACTTCCAAAAGTAGTATTTATGTAAAAATGTTCTGAGGCCATAAATGCCTGGGGATAACTTGCCTTTACCCTTATATAAAATTCTAGGATTAGCATTCTTTTCCTCCAATATTTTGAAATTATTACTCCATTGACTTACATTTAGTGTTGCTGTTCAGAATTCTAATTTCAATCTGATTTTTGTTTCTTTGTGGACAATCTGCTTTTTCTCCTTAAAAGTGTTATGGAATTTTCTTTTCATCTTTGTTTTGAAATATTTCTTTAATTTGTGTAGGTTTGGATATTTTCTTGTCAATCCTTTTGGTATGCTGTCAGACATTTTTCTTTGCTTTTTTCTTTCTTCATCATTCTATTAACAATATCCTTAGTTCCCTGGTTGGTCCCACCCACTTGGCAAAATCCCAACCTTGGATCAGTCCACCTGTCCACCTTTCCATGTCTATGCCCAGGCTGAAAAAATTAATTGGCTTCACCAATTGGTGCCACTACAAACTCATGGTTCCCAGTTTCTACCAGGCCCCCAGTGCTGATCCACAATCCTACTACATGCCCCAGTTATTTCTCCCCTGCTCTCCACAGCAACCATTTCAGACCTTCTCCCCTCTCTTCAAGCCTTCCACTTTTCTATCTGCCTCCTCACTCTTAGGAACTCCTACTTCACTCAGTAAAGAGAAGCCAACAAAAAGGAAGCTCTTAACTCCTTGGTGGCAAACGTACAGAACTCATGCCTTGTTCCTTCCTACCAACATCTAAACATGCTTAGGTCTCTTCCATCTAAAAGCAAATAATTGCCAAATATTATCACTCCCCCTCTCTTCTCCTTTCTACAGACAAACTTCTTGAAAAGTTGCCTACACTTGCTGTCGGTTTCCCACCTCCCACTTACCCCTCAACCCATCTGCCTCTACTGCTTGCCTTAAGCTCCTCCTCCTCAAGACTGTCCATGGTGTCTGTCACTAAGTTCAACAGAACCTTTTTTTAAAATATAGACTATTTAGGAATGGTCAATGTTAAAAATGTGAAACATATAAAAGTTGTTGCTTGTGAAGTTATTTGCATACTCTAGCTGCAGAGATGCAACATCTAGTTCATTGCTATATATGAGGACAGATTTTCTTCTTGGGCCATGTGATTTGGAGTTTGGAGTTTGTTCTCTTTACTAGACTCATAATAATGAAATCATACCATCCATCCTCAGAGAGAGGATGGGTTTCCATTCAGCTCAGCTGGCACACATAGTTGGAGATAATTGGTCTTGAGGAGAAGAAGTCGCTCAACACTGCAACATCTGAGCAACAAAAGAGGTTCTCTGGGGGTGACTCTTAGGCCTAATTTTAAGTAGGCTTAGTCTATCCTTTGCAGGGTTAAGTTGCATATGAAGAAACTCCAAGATTGAGGGCTCAGCCTATTGCTTTAGTTGTCCTCACTGCTTGTGAGAATATCAAGAATTCTCCACTTGGGGCAGTTGGAGGAGTAAAGAGTCATTGGTATCAGTTTTCCAAGAGGGTGAGACCTAGCAGATTGGCAGATTCTCCTATGAAGCATCTAGACTCTGTGCTTTTCCTATCTGCACAGCATGTGGTGCTTGTCTGCTGTGCCTTCCCACCAGCATAAAGCAATGTGGTGGCTTTAATTTTAGCAGACTCTCCCTGCCAGGGGCATAGTTGAAATAGAGGTGAGGTTGTAGGTTGGCATTAATTGCTTCAGTTTTCCAGTTCTTGGGGCCTGATTTCCTTGTGGTAGGGATTCCACTTGAGCTGAGCCCCACCTTTCTCTTGGGGAAGGTACAGCCTTTAGGGAATTAACTGCTTTCACCTGGCTAGTTACTTTGTCTCTCAGACCAGCTTCATTCTGCCCTTGCCTGGGACGGTGCTGGAGCCAGAGAAGGCTTCCAGTTTTATCTAATGAACTGTTAAGTAGTAGAAAATAAGGCAAAAAAAAAAAAAAAGCGTTTTCAGAGCCAGACCCCACTCCTCGGGTTTGTCAATCAAGTGCTTAAGTTGGTACATGGCTCTACGTGTCTCCAGGCTCTGTGAAGCCCCCTTTGCTTGGGGTCCAGCCCTTTTCCAGTATTTTGTACTGTCCAAATTTAAAAACCTCTGCTTTTATTTTTGTTGTTGTTGTTTGTTTTTCTTTTTTCCCATCAGCCCCATACCCTCTCTCCAAGGTTAAAACTCCTGGTACCCTTAGTGCTTATTCCAGGTTTAACTGTGTTGGGGCCTATTTTCATTAGTCAGAATTTGTTCATTAATTCCACAATTGGAGCTTGCTTGAACTTAGCCCTTGCTGCTAGTAAAGTCTTTTCCTTTCCCTTTGAGGAACCAGCCTGCCATGCCCATGGAGGAGAGGCACCAGCCTGTGTAGCTTGGGGAACTTACAGTTCTGGGGGGGGGGTCTCAGCCATTCCATCTGCTCCAGACTAATGTGTGCTGTGTGTCCAGTCACTGATGTTCCCCTTGCAGTTGTTCTGCCCTATTCATTACTACTTACTAGCTGCTCTGGAGGATGAACTAAATTCCACACCTCACTAAGCTGCCATCTTGCCCCGCCTCTCCTCCCCCATAATCTCTTCATCTAGTCTTCCTATCCCTTTACTCTTCTCTTCCCCTTCTGGGATACTAATAATTCTTGTATTTGTGCATTTCATGTTGTTGATCATTTTCCTGACATGTAGTTCCATTTTTTCCCCATCTTTCTTGCCATTTGTTATTTTGTTCATTCAAGTTCAATTATCCTATCTTCTAATTATTATTCTTTCTTCTGCCTCTTCTAGTATGTTGTTGTGTATCTCTGTTATATCTTTAATTTTGTCCACAATATCTTTCATCTCTGTGAGAGCTGCTATTTTTCTATTTATTATTTCAGATTATTCTTTAGGCTCTTCTAGTGTTTTCTTGATATTCTTTATGTCATTATGAACATCCTTGATTATACATTCCAAGTACTGTGTCCCCTCTGGTGATTTAATTTGGTCATTTGGCTGGACCATATCTGCCTGAATCTTCACATGCTTTGTGCTCTTCTGTTACAAATAGAGCGTTTGATTGTCTTGATAAGGTTATTTTGCAATTTAATTTTCTTCACTTGTCTAAGGTTTTGTATCTACTTGGGTTTGTGTTGAAAGTCCACTTTTGGATTTGATTTGTGGGTCCTTTCCTGCCAAACCAAGTCCCAGATCTCATGGAGTTGGGGATTGCAACTCTGCTTGAGGCTCTGTTGAAAACTAGGCAGATAGACAATTTGCCAGACTGTACTTTCTGCTTCTTTCCATCATATGGCAGTGTTGAGCGACTTCTTCTCCTCAAGACCAATTATCTCCAACTACGTGTGCCAGCTGAGCTGAATGGAAACCCAATTCCAGCCAGGGCCACTGGTCTCATTGCACGTTGAAATCCCCCAGGGATGGGGGTTGGGCAGTTAGCACACAAAACAAATTGAAACATATATATTTATGACAATAAATGTAAGTAAGAGAAGTATTCTATTAAAAGAAAAAAGCTCTAAGATTGAATAATAAAACAAACCCAATTATATATTATATAGAAAAGATTAATCAGAAATAAGATTATTGCAAAATGATTGAGCAAGATGCTTAAAAAAATTTAGTCACACTGGTGGCTTGAAGCCATGTGCCCCAGTAAAATGTGTTTTTAATTTATGCAATTTTACTGGGATATATTTACACACCATATAATCCATCCAAAGTGTACAATCAATAGCTCACAGTGTCATCATATAGTTGTGCAGTCATGACCAAAATCAACTGGAGAAAATTTTCGTTACTCCAAAAGAAGAAATAAAACTTAAAAAGAACACCCAAAACATCCCATACCCCTCATCCCCCCCAAGACAAAAATAATATTTTCGTCTTTATTTTTTCACTCATCTACCCATACACCGGGTAAAGGGAGTGTCAGTTTTTACAACCACACAGCCACACAATAAAAGCTATACAATTAAACAATCATTAACAAAGATCAAGCCTACTTACTGGGTTACAGTTCGATAATTTTAGGTATTTCATTCTAGCTATTCTAATACACCAGAAACTAAAAAGAAAGATCTGTATAATGAGTCAGTGGTCATAATCCTTTGTTAGAAACTGATGTCTCAGTTACACCTCTTCCCTGTCATTTGATTATTCTCTCAGTCTTCAGAGATATCTGGGCAATGACCATTTTAATTTCTTCATGCTGGAAAGGGGTATTAAATTTATGGGGAAGAGGAATGAACCTGGTTGATGTTCTTGGAGAGACTGGTACGTCTGTGTTTCAGGGCTTATCTGGTGTGCCAGTTTGAAACTATCATATACCCCAGAAAAGCCATGTTGTAATCCTGATCCAAGCTTGCAGGGGCCCAACTGATGGTTTATCATGGGAACTTTGATTGGATTGTTTCCATGGAGATGTGACACACCCAATTGTGGGTGTGGTCTTTTTATTAGGTGATGTGACTCCATCCATTCAAGGTGAGTGTTGATTAGTTTACTGGAGTCCTTTAAAAGGAGAAATTTTTGGAGAGACCTTAGATACAGATGCTTGGAGAACAGTTGCTTTAGGGCTGACAGAAACATGGACGTGCTTGGAGTGCCAACAGAGAGAGCAAATGCCTAGACATGGGGAGAGCCTAGCACATGTCACCATGTGCCTTCCCATGAGATGCTAAGCAATCCAGAACCCAGAGTTGTGTCCCAGAGGAGCTAAGTGAAGGCCCACAGATGCTTAGAGAGGAAATCTCTGGCATCAGAAGCTGGAAGCAATAGAACCAGGAACAACGACCAGCAGACACCAGCTACATGACTTCCTATGTGACAGACATCATCCTTTCTTAAGTCAGGGTATCTTTCCCTGAATGCCTTGTTTGGACATTTTTGTGGCCTTGGAACTGTGAAATTCTAATGTAATAAATTCCCTTTCCATTCCATTTTTGGTATATTGCTTTCTGGCAGCTTTAGCAAACTAATATATCTAGCAAAGGAACAATCTGGAGGCCTTAAGTTTCTGAGAATATAAACTTAATAAGAAAAACTTTTACAGTCTTAGAGCTCAGGGTATTCTCTAAGGTTTTCAAGAAAACTGTTGGTGGGGGCTTGGCATACTGTGGCGATTTGCAATATCTAGCTGAAGAGCAACCTCTAAAATCACCTCTCAAATCTATTTGAAATCTCAGCCACTGAAACGGTATTTTACTTCATGTCTTTCTCCCTGTTTGTCAAGAATGCAGTCTCAATCTCATGATGCCAGGGCCAGATTCATCCCTGGATGTCATATCCCTCTTGCTAGGGAGACTTATACCCCTGAGAGTCATGTCTCACATGGGGGGAAGACACTGAATTTGTTTACAGAGTTGGCTGAGAGAGAGAGAGGCCACATCTGAGCAACAAAAGAGGCTCTCTAGGGGTGACTCTTAGGGATAACTATAAGTAGGCTTAGCTTCACCATTTCATAAATACGTTTCATAAGGACAAGCCACAAAATTAATAGCTTGGCTTCTTAAATTGGAGTTTCTAATGCTTTATAGAATATCAGGAATTCCCCAGGTAAGGAAGTTTAATAGTTCCACATTTTTCCCCAGTCTCTCAAGGGGACTTTGCAAATAATTTCTAATTTTCTATCCAAAATACTCTGGAATGTATCAGAGTATTATTTTAACCTGTACAGAATAACAAGATCTCATTCATATTCTAGGTTCCATGTAGTTATGTTGTTCAAATAAATGGAAGAAGAGAGCTTAAATTAGATAGTGTACTACAGAAAATTTAAATTTTGGACCAAATGAGCACCTTTTCCTTCACACAGACGTTGAAGTTTTAAAGTACAGTCAATATCATCCTTTACCCTGTATTCTGATTTACCTTGGTCCTAACCAGGTCTGTTTCATTCATATCTCTAATTGAAATCTGATACTTTTTCGCCTTCTTTAACAGTTACTGGATAGGGTAATGTTGACTCTCAGAGCTACAGAACTCTAGCTCCGAGTCTCAGGTGTCACAGAGATACCCAAAGTTCCAGGAAATTACTAGATTATACTCAAAGAGCACAGCATCTCAGAATTTAGAAATAAAAGTCAAAACTCAGGAATAGATATGATTTCTGAAAGAGCTTACAATCTAGGAACCTTTGCAATTAGCCTTATTGAACATTCTGTGCTCCTTAATCATCAGTTCGCCAAACTGTGCCCACTTGCCATCCCCCTGACAACCCATGTTCTCGGATTCACTTCTCAGAGTTTGGTCATTCTAGTTAGTTCACCTTAGTGAGACCATACAATATTTGTCCCCTCATTTCTGGCTTGCTTCACTCAACCTAATGTCTTCAAGTTTCATTCACCTAGTTGTATGCCTCACAACTTCATTCCTTTCTACAGCTGCTCAGTGTTCCATTGCATGTATACAGCACAGTTCGCCCTTCCAATCACCAGTCAGAGTATCCTTAGGCCACTTCCATCCACTGCAGATCGTGAAGAGCATCACCCTAAGCACCAATGTGCAAATGACTACTCATGTCCCTGCTTTCAATTCTTCCAAGTGTATACCTAACAATGGAGTTGCAGAATCCTAGGCCACCCTTTACTTAGCCTCCTGTGGAACCACCACACTGCCCTCCAGAGGGGCTGCACCTTTCTACTTCCCTACCACAGTGAATAGGTACATCTCTCTCTCCACGTCTTCTCCAGCACTTGTGTCTTTCTGTTTGTTTTCTTAACAGCTTTATTCACACACCATACAGTCCATCCTTAGTGTACAATCAATAGCTCCCAGTATAATCACATAGTTAGGCATTTACCACCACAATCTGAGAACAGTAAATAGACCCTTTGGATGAGGTTATTTCCGTTAAGATGTGACTTAACTGAATCAGGATTTCAATCCTGTTTCTGGAGCACTTTATAAACTGAATGGAATTCAGACTCACAGAAAGAAAGCCCCAGGAGTCCCAGAAGCTGGAAGTTAATAGAACCTGGAAGAGAAAGGAGATGACCTCACCATGTGCCCTGCAGTGTGCAGAAAAGCCAAGCACCAAGTATCTGCTGCAGTGTGCCTTAGGATGCCACAGTTTCTGAGAGAAAGCATCACTTTGGTGATGCCTTGACTTCTCTTAGCCTCAGAACCATTAGCCAATAAATTCCCATTGTTTAAGCCAGAAAAAGAAAAGAATATATCAACCAGTCAGAAATAGTGGCCTATTTAAGAACCTAAATTATTGTTAACCTAAATTATTTGCATTTAGGATAGTGTCTGGCATATGGTAAACTCTGGAGAAGACCCTTGTTTGAAAACCAATTAAAAGTCAAGTCATATGAATACTATATCTCCCCAAGACATAAAGGAATAGAAAATGGGGATCAAAATTTTTATTTCTGAGCTATATAACCTCCATTTAAAATCCTTCTTTCCTGATAAACTTGTCTTGACTGGCATTCATGTTTGGAGATGTAGTTGTTGAATCTCTCTCACTTCAAAGTTGGAAAACCTGCATGCAAACATATCCGGACTTGCCTAGCTCTCTGATGATAAAGTGTACCCAGTTACACCCAGAGCTCAGTTCCAGAATTTATGGAGCCATTTGCAGAGACAGGCTTTCCTTTTGTTTCTAACAAAGCCTGGAGGTGTTCATTGTGCAGATACATTGGGCACATCTTGGGAAACAGATTCACAGGAAAATTACTTATTCTTTTCAGTTAATATTTTGATTATATTATCCGGGACAAAATTCCTGGCAGGTAATATAAAGAAAGCAGAGTGTAAAGCTTAGCTAAAATCCAGGCTTAGAGCATGATGAAAATGCCTTAATTTCTCAGTTAAAACTTCTGCATTCAGATTTTGACTAGAGATATGAATTAAGCTGATCTGGATAGGACTAAGATGAATCAGAATACAGAGTAAAGGACGGTCTATATTTTTAAACTTCAACTTCTTTGTGAGACCAAAGGAAGAGATGTTTATTTGGTGCAAAATTTATATTTTTGGCAATGCATTATCTAATTTAACTTGTATGATCAGTTTATTTGAACACCATAATTACATGGACTCTTGAATAGAGAGTGAGATCTTGTTGGTTTGTACAGGTTAATGTGATGCCCCGAAATATCCCAGAGTAATCTGGGCAGTGAATAAAGAAGTATTTGCAAAGTCCCCTTGGGGCACTGGGGAGAAAGGAGGAGATATTAAACTTCCCTCCTGTGGAATTCCTGATAGTCTCGCAGGCATTGGGGACAACCAATTCAATAGGCTGAGCCCTTGATCTTGGGGCTCCTCCCATGAAATTTATTCCTGCAAAGGAGAAGCTAAGCCTACTTATAATTAGGCCTAAGAGTCACCCCCAGAGAACCTCTTTTGTTTCTCAAATGTGGCCTCTCTCTCTCTAAGCCAATCCAGCAGGTGAACTCAATGCCCTCCCCCCACATGAGACATGACTCCCAGGGGCGTAATTCTCCTGACAATGTGGGACAGGACTCCTGTGATGAGCCAGGACCCTGCATCATGAGATTGAGAAAATTTTCTTGAGCAAAAGGGAAGAAAGAAATGAGACAAAGTTTTAGTGGCTGAGAAATTTCAGAGTTGAGGGATTATCCTGGACGTTATTCTAATGCATTATATAGCTATCCCTTTTTATTTTATGGTGTATTGGAGTGGCTGGAGGGAAGTACCTGAATCTGTGGAATTGTATTCCAGTAGCCTTGGTTCTTGAAGACGATTGTATAACTAAATAGCTTTTACAATGTGACCCATGTGATTGTGAAAACCTTATGGCTTATACTCCCTTATCCAGGGTATGGACAGATGAGTAAAAAAATAAGGACAAGTAAATAAATAATGGGGGGAATAAGGTGTAAAAAGTTGGGTAAATTGAAATGCTGGGGGTCAATGAGGGGAACAGTAAGGGGTATGAGATGTATGTTATTTTCTTTTTATGGAGTGACGCAGGTGTTCTAAAAGTGATCATGGTGATGAATACACAACCATGTGATGATATTGTGAGCCACTAATTTTATACTTCAGATGGATTGTATGGTATGTGAAGCTATCACAATAAAAATATTAAAAAAAAAAAACAAAAAAATCCTTCTGCATTCAATTTGCTTTAAAGCTTTAAATGCCTTTCATGCAAAGGTGATGGCTTTTAATTTGTGTAACTAAAAAGCCCCCCTCTTGGAGGTTCCTAAAGCATGGGAACCAGAAGGGTACTGACTGCTACTTTCCAGATAATTATTAATATTTAATATGGATGATTATCCTAAGGGAGAAGCACTGCTCACTCAAGCCAAATTAATCTGAGGAAATGGCAAGCCCAGGACTTGCAGATCTTCAGATTTTTCCAAAGAAAGTTACCTGGTGTTTAAATGCAGATTCAAAATTTTAAAAAACATATCTGAAAGCTAGTTTGCAATCTCTGTCCTATGCTCTAGAAGACAATTATATAGAAAATAAAAATGACATTTTGTTTTATTTATAGTTTTAACACAAATGCTTATACTGTCATAGAAATGCGAAATCATTTTGGTTTAGTGGCCCAGCATATGTTTATATCAGACCGGGACTCATATGAGACTAGGATGCTAAACATTTCCCCTTAGATAACTGATGCTCACCCTCTTTAGATCCAAAACCCCTTTCAGATATTTTGTAATGCCCTTTTTACTCTACTGAAAGGAAATGAATAGGAAATAGAAAATAATATCTGCACGTATCATTTCAGAAAAATTCAATTTCATGGCCAATTCTATATATATAAGGAAGAAAAGGAAAGTAGCCTATAATAAAATCCTATGTGTTTCAATATGTAATTTATGCCCCAGCAAGCATAATGAAGTGGCCAGATGCTAGCACTGTGAATGGAGCCCCTACGAATTCAGACACCTGCCAGTAGGTCGCATTTCAGGAGAGGCAAGCCATTGGTGATTCCATTTTCACAAACGGTGACTCACTCTTAATACACTTCCAGACCAAACAAAGGAATCTCACAACCTTTCCTAGATTTATACAGCAATAGCATTACTGGAAAACTCTGTATATATTAAAGCTGTGCCCAATCCCTTTGTGTTTAATACTGTATATAAAGTGGAAGTCAGTCCTAGACTCAGATAAGCAGGCTCTTTAGCCACATCAATACTGATTAGAAGTCGTGTAATTCAGGACGATTAATTGTGTGGGATTATTCTGAGATACGCAGGAGATCTCCACCCAACTAAATTTCAGTGGTTCTCACCTGAGTCACTGTGATAAAAATGCTTCCACGGATTTCCCCCTGGGGGAAGGGACTTTCCACATTGAGAACTGTCTCCAGCAGGGATTGTTTCTAATAAATGTTCCCTGGAGTTTGTAAGGAAAGATGAGGGCTGGTTGAAACTATTCACTTCTTTCACTTTTGGTTTTCTCTAAAATCATGAGTGTCCAGGATATATTATTCAATGAAATAATCTCGATGAAGAACAGTGCATGTGCTATGCTTTGTTTAAAAAGTGGGGGAAAGAATCTTTATCTAACTACAGTTGGGGAAATCTCCAAATCCTACTACCGAATCTGAGCTTTGCTTCCCTTGCAGTAGTGATGCACACGAACTGAACCTCACTAAACTTACACACCACGTTGAGGCTTCAGCTGAGAAGTGAGTCACAGGAGGAAACAGGCTTCGTACGGAGCTTCCTTTTAGTTTTTTGCTGGCTTCATGATGGTAGGATACTGGAAACAAATAAATTAAATCGGCTGCCTTCAGGGACAGGGAAGGGATGGAAGGTCTGGGGGCCAGTGGAAGGAGAAGATTTTCACTTTATATACTTTTGAATTTAAAAAGGGTACAACACACACACAAAAGTCCTGTCAAACTTTTCAAAGCTTTTACACATAGACGGCCCCTAAAAGAAAAGATCACAAATCATAAAGTACTGCTTGGGGAATTTCCACAAAGTGAACACATCTGACTAACTGCCTAGATTACTCAGATAAAGGAAGGGACCTTCCCAGCCCCCCAAACCTTCCCTTCCAGCCCCCTGCTGGTCACTCCATCTTTCCTGCTCCCACCGGTAGAGGTAAGCCCCGACTACCCCAACTTCGCACACCCTGGATCGGTTTTGCCCATTTTGGGATGTTATGTAAATGGAACCTGTATATTCTTTTGCATCTGGCTTCTTTTGCTTTACCATGTGTGATTTAGAAAAATTTTCTGTATAACCCAGTCACAGAGTCCCTCTTCATTTTTGTTTTTGTTTTTATCATCCCAATAACTTTTTTATGGTGGTAACATATGAAAATTTTTGTATACAACACAAAATTTCCCATTTTAACCATTTTTAAGTGCAGGGGTATTAATTACAACCACAGCGTTGTGTTGCCATCCTGTGCCATTAACTGTTACCTATTTTTCTATTTCTAGCTATAGTTTTATGATCTATTTTTCATCCAGTGTTCCTAGTTCTCATTTGTAGGGGGTTGTCTGTTATTTCTATTAAAATTGAAAACAATATTTAAAGATTTCCTATTAAGAAAAAGAAACCCTGTGCGACGGGACTTGGTCTGTGCACGTGCTTGTCTAAGTGGGTGCATTTGAGAGGCAGTGAATTCTCACAAGTGTCCTCAACACTTCACCTGAAAAATGGATCCCTTTCAAATCTAAGAGACAGTGTAGAGTATCTGGTAGTGTGGTAAGAATAGTCAAGGTGGCACATGGGCAGTGACTCCTATTAGAAGGGCTCTGAATTTGCATTGCCTGGCTGGGCAGTGAATATAAACTCAGGAATTGGAGCACGATTAAGCATCTATCACTAATCATCTGGTTTGAAGCTGTTATTTAACCCAGAAAGGATCATGTTCTTTGAATCCATTCATGTGGGTGCAGACCTATTGTGGGTGGGACCTTTCAATTAGATTGTTTCAACTGAGATTGTGACCCACCCAACTCAAGGCAGGCCTTAATCCTTTTTCCTGGAGTTCTTTATGAGAGTGTAATGGACACAGTGAGTCCAGAGAGCTCAGAGAGAGACACCGAGAGAGAGCTTAGGAAGAAACACCCCGGAGTTGCTAAGAGAGGACCCAGACTTTCAGAGAGGAAGCCACTGGAATCGGAAGCTGAAAGTATCAGAACCTTGCAGTGAAGGATCAGCACTGGCCACGTGCTTTCCCATGTGACAGAGTGTCCCGGAAGCCAGCAGCCTTTCTTCAAAGTCCAGGTATCATCTTCTTGGTGCCTTAATTGAGACATTTTCACAGCCTAAGAAGTGCAAATTGTAAATTAATAAGTCCCCATTATAAAAGCTAACCTATTTCTGGTATATTGCATCCCGCAGCTTTAGCAAACTGAAGATACATATATAATAAACTTTATTTTTAGAATGGTGTTAGGTTTACAGAAATCTAAATGGAAAGTATTGAGAATTCCCATATACATTCCACATGTGTAGTTTCCTCTATTATTGAGTATGATTACAATTGATGAACCAATATTGATATGTTATTAGTAACAAAAGTTCATAGTTTACATTAGGACTTTGTGTATACAGTTCTATGGGTTCTGACAAAGCTTAATGTCATATGTCCACTATTACAATATCATACAGAATAGTTTTACTGCCCTAAAGTTGCTGTGTGCTCTACCTATCACCCCCTACCCCCCAGTGTTAGTTAGCTAAGGCCGCTGGTGTATGCAATATACCAGAAATGGACTGACTTTTATAAAGAGGTTTTATTTAGTTACAAATTTACAGTTCCTCAGAGGAAAGGCAACTAACTTTCATATGGGTTTCTCTGTCACAAGGGAAGGTACGTGGCGATGTCTGCTGACCCTCTCCCTTGGCTTCTTGGTTCCAACAGCTTTCCCCAGGATGTGTCCTTGCTACATTTCCAAATGTCTGGGTCTGAGCTGCTGAGCCCTCTGACCTCTCTTCTGACCTCTTTTTTTTAAGCCTCCAAGTCATTAAATGTCACTCATTGTGGAAGGCACTTCCTTTAGCCTACTGCAGATGTAATCAGCCATACATGAATTTCATATGCTGATGATTTAAGTCCACAGCAACAGAACAATGGGGCATCATCACCTGGCCAAGTTGTCACCTGAACCTAACTACCACACCCCCTCACCATGGCAACCACTAATCTTTTTACTGTCTCTATAGTTGTGACCTTTCCCAATACAATACAATACAATACTGTATGTCAAAACTACATGCCAATACAATGGCATGTAGTTGATTCAGATTGGTTTCTTTTACTTAGCGCTTTGTATTTAAGTTTCCTCCATGTCTTTTCGTGGTTGATAGCTCATTTCTTTTTATCGCTGAATAGTATTCTACTGTATATATGATCTGCAATTTAATAATCCATCCACTTATGAAAGTCATCTTGATTGCTTCTAATTTTTGCCAATTTGAATAAAACTGCTATAAACATTGTCATGTATATGTTCTTGTGGACAAGTTTTCAATTCCTCTGGGTTAAATATCTAGGAGTGAGTGCAATTGCTGGATCATACGGTAAGCCTGTGTTTAGCTTTGTAGGAAATTGCCATACTGTCTTTCAAAGTAGTTGTGGCACCACATTTTGACTTATATATCTTGCTAATTGTTTGTCTTCTCTTCTGGAACAGACAGAAAAATTTTGTTGTTGTTGTCGTTCACTATTATGTCCCCAGCACCTAGATTAATGCCTGATACGTTATATCTGCTCAAAATGAGTATTTGTTGAATGAATGAATGAAAATTGAAACCAATGAGGTTGAAAATCAGCAGAGATCAATGTAAATTCTAGAACATAGATTTTAAAAACTGAGAGCGGAAGTACAGAGTCTGCAAGTCCTTGCTTAAAATAAAAATCTGATAAAATTATCACAAAACCAACTTTAGTCTTATGCTGAAGTAATGGACATATTGGGTCCCCAATGAAGGGAGGTGAGGTCCTTTCAGAACTCTGCATGGGGGGTCAGACCCTACCTGGGGGGTTGTTCTTAGTACTGGGCTCTACCTATTATGAGGATCCTGGCAGATGAAACATCTCCAGGTGCTAACCAGACTGGAAGGGATACAGACAACATGCCCTGTGAGGACAGCGGAAATGATGGGAGTGTTTAGCTTAGGAAAAAACAACAACTTAGGAGTAAGAATAGCATCTATCTGAGAGCTTTACTTCTCACTATATGTGTGCCAGATTATAACTATTTTGTGCTGCAGAAAAGTTATGTTTTTATGCTGACTCAAACTTGTGGGAGCAGCCATTTCTTTTAATCCTGATTCAACATTGTAGGGTGGGAAATTTTGATTAGATTATCTCCACGGAGATGTGACACTTCCAATATAGGGTATAACCTTTGATTAGATGGAGATGTGACTCCACCCATTCAAGGTGGGTCTTTCTTAATTTACTGGAGTCCTTTCAAAGAGGAAACATTTTGAAGAAACCTCAGAGCTGATGTAGACGTTTGGAGATTAAGGCAGAAATAGCCTGGGTGCTAAGTAAGGATGAACAGAAATATCCAGAACCTGAAGAGAGGAAATCTCTGGTCCTGGCAGATACTAAGATAAGAGATGAAACCCAACATTTTGTCCCAGAGGTGCTAAGTGAAGGCCCACAGACACTTAGAGAGGAAAACACTGGTATTAGAACCTGGAAGCAACAGAATCAGGAAGAAGGACCAACAGATGCCAGCCACGTGCCTTCCCAGATCACCCTTCCTTGAACCAAGGTATCTTTCTCTGAATGCCATAGTTAGGACACATTTATAGCCTTAGGACTGTAAACTTGTAACTTATTAAATTCACTTTTTAAAACCCATTCCATATCTAGTATATTGCTTTCTGGCAGCCTTAGCAAACTAATACAATGTGAGAATCTAAAATCCATAATGGGGTCTGTAAAACTCCACATGATCTGGACCCTAATTACTCCTCTGGTCTCATTTCTTGCCATTCCTCCCACACTTACTACCTTCGGTCACCCTATTGTTTCTAGAACATTCCAAACTTCTTCCCACCACATGGCTGTTGCAACTACTGTTTTCTTTGCCTGGAACTCTATGCTCTACTCCTTCTTGCCACCCAATGTCCATTTCCATTATACCTTGCTCACTTCTCATCATTCAGCACATAGCGTAGATGTTATTTTCTTTTCTACCCCACCCTTCCACTGGCATGCAAACATGCCCATGCTCTGTCCCCTGCTGCACGCTCTGATAACCTTTTCCTTCTCAAGTTTTATTACAGTAGTACTTAGTCGTGTGTGAGGATGTGTCTAATTTGTGTCTTTTCCATTAGCCCTTGTATTCCATGAAGGCAGGGGTAGTGCCGTGCTTACTGTGCTCCTGGAACACAGTGGATGCTTCGGGAATATTTGTGGAATGAAGACTTGAGCATAATGACTCTCATATCAGGCCTTACCTCCCATCTCTCCTGTTCAACTCCAGCCTGGACCAGGGTACCCCTCCTGCTAGAGTACTGCCGTGGCCTCCTGTCTGGTCCATCATCTCCATTCTTCCTCCAGGGGATTAAATGATCCCTAAAGTCTCAGACTCCAGCCCCTGATAACCATCAATCTGCTTTCTGTCTCTCTGGATGTACCTCCTGGATGCTTCATATAAATGGAATCATAAAATATATGACTTTTTGAGTCTGGCTTCTTTCACTTAGCCTAATATTTTCAAGGTTCATTCATGTTGTAGCATGTATGAGAACTTCATTCCTTTTTATGGCTGAATAAGATTCCAATGTATGGACATACCACATTTTGTTTATCCATTTGTCCATTGGTGGACATTTGGGTTATTTCTACCTTTTGGTGATTGTGAATTCTGAAGGGTTTTGAGGAGAAGAGAGACTGTTGTGGGAAAAACACATTGGAGGAGAGCAACCCCAGGATGGAGCCTATGTGGGAATTGAGGTGCAAAATGGCAGAAGACTGAACTAGAGTGATGGCAGTGAGTTTGGAGAGAAATACCGTGAAGACGTAGAATGAATGGGACCTGGTGATTAAAACAGTGTGGGTGATAGCCCTGATGTGACCACATTTCTGATTTGGACAGCTGGCTGGTTGAGGAATGGCATTTGCTGAGAGGGGGAAGACAGGAAGAGGAGCAAGCGGGAGGGAAGGGGAAAAATAAGATTTTGAGGAACATGGGAGGACTTCTAAGTGGAGATGCCCAAGGCATAACTGGAGCCCAGAAAAGTACTCTGGACTTGAGATTTAGATGCAGGAGTCTCCCAGAATATCCCTAATATTCCTGCAGTCCTTCAAGCAGGAAGATTGGGCATTCTGGTTCCTTCATGGGGATACCTGAAAACCCTAAGTCCTGGAAAACTATTTTTTATGGTCCTTAAAAACCCCCGTTCTCCAAGTACCCTGTAAATGGCATGCTTTAATGTAGGGATATCTCCCCAGTCTATTGAAGGGCTCTTAGAAGGAAGGGGTACAATAATTCACAGAATCAGTCTTTTAGTATCTCATAGGAAAATATTGAAGCTTTACTGATAAAATACCTAGGATGTTGTTAAGGGGTCCTCTGTTTTCAGCACTGGCCTGAGTCAGAAGTAGAAGTTCTTTTTTGGATCTATTCTTGGTCCCTGATTTGTCCATCAGTGTGATTTCTGATATCCCACTTTCCTCTCTGGACACCTTCATTGACTGTCATCTTGTCTAGAATCAAGGCTGCATTCCTCAGTGTGGCCCTCAAGGACATGCATAGGGTGTTTGCAGCCCCCACTTCTCTGGACCCCTCTCCACCATTCCTCCAAACACACCCCAGGTTCCAGATACACAGAAGCTTCCTCTCCCCCTCCCTGTACCTCTATCTTTCATTTCTCATCCCACACATCTGCTGATGCCTCTGATTTCAAGTGTGCATTTTCCGAGATGCTTCCCTGACTTTCTTTCTGTCCTTCTATGGTTCTAGTGATACCCTGTGCTTTCTTCTTTGCAATTGTCAGATCCCTTGTCCATGTAATCTCCACTTACAACCCTAGGTTCTGTGGGACAGGGCCCTTGGCTCCATTACCTCTGCATTTTCAGCCATTTAGCACGGAGTCTCGCAGGCCCGGAGAGGTTTTCAGTAAATGCCTGGGGAGCAAATGAATGTCTTACTCAGTATCTGTTGATGCACCTCACAGTGTGAAATGCACAATATGTGTGAAATGCACAATACCTCTGTGCCTCAATATGCATGCCTGGCAGGAAAATGGCAGAAATGATATCTCTCCTTTCTTACAGCATCAGGGTGTTTCTTGCAATAAATAAAGGCTTAGCTGAGGTGTATTGTTTCAAAATGGTCTGCCGTTCTGGACTTGGTACAATTATGCTACTTAATCTAAGGAAAGAGCACTTTGGGTAAGAGGTGTCACCATTTTTACATTATGTATAGCTGTATCTCATCATCTTATCTTAAACATCTATCAGCTTCTGCCTAATGTGCTATTTTTCCAAGTTTCCTTTTTTTCTTCTGAGCCATTTAATACATTTTATATTTTTTCCTGATCTCTCTCTCTCTTTCTGTCTCTATCTCCATGAAACACCAAAGCAATTAAAATGTTCAAAATGAAAATTTACAAGGGGAGTCAGAAAAAGACTCTTTGTGTTCCTATATTGGGCTCTGATCTGAGCATTTAAAAATATATTTGCCTACTAGTGCTTTTGTCAAATCCTGGGGCTGATTTGACTGAGAGCAAGTCTGGTTTTCAGGTTAAGAAACAGATCCTTGATGAGGAAATCTACTGTTCTCCCGAAGCCTCGGTTTTGCTGGCCTCGTATGCCATCCAAGCAAAGGTGAGAACACCAAATGTTAGGTCTTTTGGAGAGAGTTCCAGGCCCCCTATTTGCTGGAGAAGCCACCCATGAATGCTACAGGGGGGACATGAAATCACTAAGACCTGTCCAGGGAGGTGGGTGGACTGTGAACCCCAGTGAGTTCTGAATATTCAAGACTTCCCAGGGGACACTGGTGGTAGGCTAATACTTTAGTACCATGTTTCTCAAAGCAGAATACTTGTGGTACTTCTTAAAAATTCTATTTCTGGCCATCCCCAGACCTAAAGAATTTGGGAATCTCTGTGGGTGTGAGCCCAGGAAACTGTGTTTTAAACAGGCACTTTGGGTGAAGGTTGGTTCCTATGCACACTAGTGTGGGAGAAACACTTCAGAAACAGACCTTGTCACACTTTGGGCTGTGGCCTATCAGTGGGTTATAAAATCTGTTTAAAGGGACTTTACAAGAATAGAAAAAAGCATTAAATAGGATATAAAATGTAAGAGTACATCACAGGTATCATGGGACCTCTGTGTGTGTGTGTGTGTGTGTGATTATTAGGTCACCTTGTAAAATATATTTTTTATTGGGGTTGATACCAAAAAGATTGAAGGCCCTTAGCTAGGTAGACTGCAAAGAAGAGGGCTCTAAGATAGCAATCCTTAGGAGTCAGAGAACAGACCTAAGAGATCAGCATGCCTGGTCCTCTTCTGTGTCCATCAAGAGCTTAACTTTTGTTTCTGGCCTTCCGAGCAAGCCCTTCTTCTGAATGTAGGACTTAGCCTCAGGCCTGGTACCTATCAGCAGAAGCTGTTTCCTCATGGACATCTCAGGGTGGCCTCATTTTCTTTGCAGTATGGTGACTACGATGCTAACCTACACGAGCCAGGCTTCCTTGCCCAGGTGGAGCTTCTGCCTCAAAGAGTAAGTATCTTCAAGACCACCGTATTTTGGTGGGTCTCATGAACCTTGTGAAACTTAAGAACAGAGGCCCAGTGGATAACTCCTGATGGAAAGGAAGGCATTCCAGCTAAGCGTGTCTCCCAACCTTCTCACTCTCTAAATTCTGCCAGTTCTTCAATGCTTATTTCTTAACTACCATCTCCTCCTAAAAGGCTCTGGTTTCTTCTCTTATCATTTTCTGCATCATAGTTTGGTTTATGTTCTCTTCAGTTTAATATCTAAAAAAATTTTTTTTTAATTTTGTGAAATATAACATATACAAATGAAACAATAAATTTCCAAGTGCATTTTAACAGGTGGTTATAGAACAGATTTTAAAGTTTGATATGGGTTACAGTTCTATGATTTTTTGTATTTTCTTCTAGTTGCTCCAAGACATTGGAGACCAAAAGAAAGATCAATGTAATGATTCAGCACTCATATTCATTTGTTAAATCCTATCTTCTCTATTATATTCCTCTTTCTCTCTTTTTTTTTTGTGAAATATAACATATATACAAAAGAGCAATAAATTTCAAAGTACATTCCAACAATTAGTTGTAGAAGAGATTTCAGAGTTTGTTATGGGTTACAATTCTACAATTTTAGATTTTTACTTCTAGCTACTCTAAAGTACTGGAGACAAAAAGAAATATCGATAATGATTCAGCTCTCGTGCTTATTTGTTAAACCTACCTTCTCTGTATAACTCCACCATCATCTTTGGTCTTTCTGTCCCACTCTTTAGGGGTATTTGGGCTAAGCCCATTTTAACTTTTTTTCATGTTGGAAGGGGCTGTCGATAATATGGGATGGGAGATGGAAGTGGATGATGTTCTGGAGAGGCTGGCCCCTCTGCATTTCAGGACTTATTTGGTCCAAGGACCCATCTGGAGGTTGTAGGTTTCTGGAAAGTTACCCTAGTGCCTGGAACCTTTGCAGAATCTTATATAATGTCCTAGGTATTCTTTAGGATTGGCAAGAATGGTTTTGGTTAGGGTTTGGCAGGTTATGATAGGTAGCAGTGACTAACCAAAGCTTGTGTAAGAGTGGCCTCCAGAGTAGCCTCTCAAATCTATTTGAACTCTCTCAGCCACTGATACCTTATTTGTTACACTTCTTTTCTCCCTTTTGGCCAGGATGGCATTGTTGATCCCATGGTGCCCGGTCCGGGCTCATCCCTGTGAGTCATCTCCCATGCTGCCAGGGAGATACTCACTCCTGCATGCCATGTCCTACATAGTGGGGAGAGCAATGATTTCACTGCAGAGTTGGGCTTAAAGAGAAAGGGCACATTTGAGCAACAAAAGAGGTCATCTGAAGGTGACTCTTAGGCATACCTATAGGTAGGCTAAGCTTCTCTGCTATATACATAAACTTCACAAGAACAAGCCTCAAGATCAAGGGCTTGGCCTATTGATTTGGTTGTCCCTAATAATTCCACACAGTATCATGGGTTTCCCTGATGGTAAAGTTTAGTAGTTCCATATTTTCTCTCTCATCCCTCAAGGGACTTTGCCAATACTTTTTGATAATCTGCTTAATATATTCTAAGATGTATCCGGGCACTGCATTAAATTATACAGGATTAAAGGTCCTCAATCTGGGCTCCTTGTGTCTGGATTGTATAAATGATCTATCCAGACAGGTTGAGTTGAATTATGTGCTACAGAAAATTTAGGTTCTGGACAAAAAAGAACTTGCTTCCTTTGGTTTCAAAGAGTAGGTGAAGTTCAAAATACAGACAATGTCTTCCTTACCCTGTATTCTGTATTACCTTAATTCTGACCTGTTTGGCTTCATTCTTAACTCTAAATATCAGTTCATACATATTTAAAACAGCCTCTCAAAATCCAGAAATAATAGTTACCACTCTGGACTAGATGTGACTGCTATAAGAGCTTACAATCTAGGCCCCAGTTTTCTTATAAGTTTTTTCTAAATGAAAGAATACATCTTTGCTCTTTTGTTTCTGGCCTATTTTGCCTCCCCGGATGTCCCACAGGCTCATTTACATCATTGCATGCCACACAACTTTGCTCCTTTTTGTAGCAGCACAATGTTCAATCATATGTATACACCATTGTTCACCAATCTACTTCTCAGTCAGTGCATCTTTCAGCCACCTCCACCTACTGGGCTTCATGTATAATATCCAAAGTCCATCAATATTCTCAATTTTAGATAATTTCATTGTTCCCAAGAGAAAGATAACCAATAGTCACACCGTCACCAAATAAAAAATCCAAACCTCCCCCTAACTCTTGTCCCTACTCCCATTTTTTTACCCCTGGTATTGCTGTGGTACTGTTGATGTTTTCCTGTTAAACATAGCCCATTCTATGCAATAGCATTCCCCTCCATACCACCAAATTATACACTCTTTGTACAAGAATCATACCTTTGCAGTAGTTCATGCAAGAACTTATTTATATTTGTAGTGTTAATTGGTGGGACACATATATCTATACAACTCCTTTCAATCATGTTCATCTTCAATATGGTAATATTACTTATAGACCCACTAGTGGATCACTTTCACTTATATCTATGGCCTTACAATTAAGTTCAACTACATTACCTAACTGTTCACCATTTCAAGCTTACATGTATCTCTAGGTCTCCTATATTCTGTATTATATGCCTCTGATTTTACTTTTACCATGGTCATAAAAGTGGAATCATACAGTATATTCTTTTTGTGTCTGGCTTATTTAACTCAGCATTATGTCCTCGAGGTGCATTCATCTTGTCCTGTGCTTCAGGACGTCATTTCATCTTACTGCTGCATAATATTCCACTGTACGTATATACCACATTTTGTTCATGCACTTGTCTGTGAATGGGCACTTGGATTGTTTCCATCTTTTGGTGATTGTTATAATGCTGCTATGAACATCAATGTGCAAATCTGTTTGTGTCACTGCTTTCAGCTCTTCTGGGTATATACTGAGTAATAGTATTGCCTGGTCATAGGGTAACTCAATATTTAGTTTTCTGAGGAACTGCTAGACTGTCTTCCATAGTGGCTGCACCATTATACATTCCCACCAGCAGTGCATAAGTGTCCAATTTCTCCACGTCCTCTCCAACATTTGTAGTTTCCTGTTTGTTTAATAGCAGCCATTCTTATAGGTGTGAGGTGCTATTTCATTGTAGTCTTGATCTGAATTTCCCTTATAGCTAATGAGAATGAGCATCTCTTCAGGTACTTTTTAGCCATCTGTATTTGCTCTTCAGAAAAATATCTATTCATATCTTTAGCCCATTTTATACTTGGCTGTTTGTTCTTTTGTTGTTGAGTTGTATGATTTCTTTATGTGTACAAGCTATCAAATCTTTATCCAATGTGATTTCCAAATATTTTCTCCCATGGGGTTGGCTGCCTATTCACCATTTTGACAGTCTTTTGAGTTGCAGAAGCATTTGATTTTGAGGTGTTCCCATTTATCTATTTTTTATTTTGTTGCTTGTGCTTTAGGTGTAAAGTTTAGGAAGCTTCCTCCTATTACTAGGCCTTGAAGATGTTTCCCTACATTTTCTTCTAGGAGCTTTACAGTACTGGCTCTTATATTTAGGTGTTTGATCCACTTTGAGTTAATTTTTGTATAGGGTATAAGGTAAAGACCCTCTGTCATTCTTCTGGCTATTTATATCCAGTTTCCTCCATGCACATTTATTGAAAAGACTGTTTTGTCCCAGTTCAGTGGATCTGGGGGTCTTGTCAAAGATTAGTTGACCATAGATTTGATGGTCTATATTTGCACTCTCACTTTGATTCTATTGGCCAATACTTGTATCTTTGTGCCAGTACCATGCTGTTTTGACCTCTGTGGCTTTATAATAAGTTTTAAAATTGGGGAGTATTAACCCTCCCACTCCATTCATTTTTAAGATGCTTTTAGTTATTCGGGGTCTCTTTCCCTTCCAAATGAATTTGGTAACTAAGTTTTCCAAGTCTTCCAAGTAGGTTGTTTGGAATTTTGATTGGTACTGCATTGAATCTGTAGGTCAATTTGGGTAAAACTGATACCTTAACTACATTTAACCTACCTATCCATGAGAATAGAATGTCTTTCCACCTATTAAGATCTTCTTTGATTTCTGTTAGCAATGTTATGTAATTCTCTGTGTACAAGTCCTTTACATACCTAATTAAATTTATTCCTAGATACTTGATTCTTTTAGTTGCTATTTTGAATGTAATTTTTTCCTTAATTGACTGCTTGGTTAGATCATTGCTTGTGTATAGAAATGTTACTGATTTTTGCACATTAATTTTATAACCTGCCACCTTGCTGAATTTAATAGCTCAAGTAACTTTGTTAAAGATTTTTCAGGATTTTCCAAGTATAGTATCATTTCATCTGCAAATAATGAAAGTTTTACTTCTTCCTTTCCAATTTGGATGTCTTTTATTTTATTTTTTCCTGCCTGATTGTTCTAGCTAGAACTTCTGGTACAATGTTGAATAAAAGTGGTTAAAGAGGCATCCTTTTCTTGTTCCCGATCTTAGAGGGAAAGCTTTGTCTCTCTCCATTGAGTACAATGCTGGCTATGAGTTTTTCATATATGCCCTTTATCATATTGAGGAAGTTACCATTGATTCCTACCTTTTGAAGTGATTTTATCAGAAAAAGGATGTTGAATTTTGTTGAATGCTTTTTCAGCCTCAATCAAGATGATCATATGATTTTTTTCCTTTTGATTTGTTAATGTGCTGTATTATCTTAACAGATTTTCTTCTGTTGAAACATTGTTCTAGTTTGCTAGCTGCCAGAATGCAACAACAGAGATGGATTGGCTTTCAATAAAAGGGGATTTATTTAGTTAATGTATAGTTCTTCAGAGGAAAGCCAGCTAACTTCCAACTGAGGTTCTTTCTTACATGGGAAGGCACAGGGTGATCTCTGCGGGCCTTCTCTCCAGGCCTCTGGGTTCCAACAACTTTCCCCAGGGTGATTCCTTCTGCATCTCCAAAGGACTGGGCTGAGCTGCTTAGGCTGTGCTACATTGAGCTTTCTGATTTAAACACCAGTCAATTAAATCAAACATCATTCATTGCAGCAAGCATGCCTCCTAGCCGACTGCAGGTGTAATCAGCAACAGATGAGATTCACATGCCATTGGCTCATGTCCACAGTAATAGAACTCTAGTACCTTCACCTGGCCATGTTGACACCTCAACCTAACTACCACAAACATCCTTGCATTCCTGGTATAAACCCCACTTGGTCATGGTGCATAATTCTTTAAATGTGCTCTTGGATTCAGTTTGCTAAAATTTTGTTGAGAAGGTTTGCATCTATGTTCATTAAGGAGATTGGTCTGTAATTTTCCTTTCTTGTGTCATCTCTACCCAGTTTTGACATTAAAGTGATGTTAACTTCATAAAATGAGTTAGGTAGTGTTTCTTTTTTGGAAATGTTTGAGCAGGACTGGTGTTAGTTCTTTTTGGAATGTTTGATGAAATTCCCCTGTGAAGCCATCTGACCCTGGGCCTTTCTTTGTAGGAAAATTTTTAATGACTGATTGAATCTTTTCACTTGTGATTGGTTTGTTGAGATCTTCTATTTCTTCTTGAATCAGTGTACCTTGTTTGTGTGTTTCTGGGAATTTGTCTATTTCATCCAAGTTGTCTAGTTTGTTGTCATATAGTTGTTCATAGTATCCACTTATGATTTTTAAAAATTCCTTCAGGGTCTGTTGTATTGACTCCCATCTCATTTCTGATTTTGTTCATTTGCATCCTGTCTCTTGTTTTCTTTGTCAGCCTTATTAAATTTGATTTTCTCAAAGAACCAACTTTTAGTTTTATTGATTCTTTCTATTGTTCTTTTGTTCTCCCATTCATTTAACTCTGCTTTAATCTTTGTTATTTCTCTTCTTCTATTTGCTTTTGGGTTAGTTTGCTGTTCTTTCTCAAGTTCCTCCAGGTGAGCAGTTAAGTCCTTGACTTTTGCTCTTTCTTCTTCTTCTTTTTTTTTGTATGCTGTATAGTGGGGGTCATATTTCATTCTTTTTCTATGTGAGTATACCATTATTGCAGCAACATTTGTTGAATTTTTTGTTTGTTTATATTTTGGGGGGAAGTGCGTGGGCTGGGAATCAAACCCAGGTCTTCTTTTTTTAATATAGGCATTTAGGGCAATAAATTTCCCTCTCAGTACATCCTTTGCCACATCCCATAAGTTCTGATATGTTGTACTCTCATTTTCATTCATCTCCAGATAGCTACTAATTTCTCCAGAAATTTCTTGTTTGACCCACTCATTGTTTAACAGTGTGTTATTTAATCTCCATATATTTGAGAAAGTTCTCTTTCTTTGGTGTTATTTATTTCCACCTTCATTCCATTGTGATCAGAGAAAATGCTTTGAATAATTTCAGTGTTTTAAATTTATAGAGGTCTGTGTGTGCTCCAACATATGATCTATACTGGAGAACGTTCCATGAACACTAGAGCAGAATGTATATCCTGTTGTTTGGGGGTGTAACGATCTGTCTGTTAGGCCTAATTCATTTGTCAAATTGTTTAAGTTCTCTATTTCCTTGGTGATCCTCTGTCTGGTTGTTCTATCTATAGAGGAGAGTGGTGTACTGAAGACTGCTACTATTATTGTTGAAACGTCTATCGCTCCCTTCAGTTTTGCCAGTGTTTGCCTCATGTACTTTGGAGCTCCTTGATTTGGAGCATAGACATTTATGATTGTTATATGTTCTTGGTGAATTGTCCCTTTTACTAATATATAGTGTCCTTCGTTGTCTCTTATGATGTCTTTACATTTAAATTCTCTTTTGTCTGATATTAGTATAGCTACCTTTGCTTTCTTTTGGTTACAGCTTGCATGGAACATCTTTTTCCATCCTTTCACTTTCAATCTATTTGCATCCTTGTGTCTAAGATGAGTTTCTTGTCAGTTCATATAGCTGGATCATATTTCTTAATCCATTATGCCAATCTGTATCTTTTAATTCATATGTTTAGTCTGTTAACATTCAAAATTATTTTTTGAATTTCTTGAATTCAAGAAATCCACATCTTATCCTTTGAATTTTTTGTCAAATTTATATATTCTTTTCTGTCTTTCTCTTTTTATTCTTTAAGTTACCTTTACTGGTGCTCTTCAATTCTCTGCCCTCCTCCAAACCTCTCTCTCCAGTCTTTATTATTTTTTTTTTTTCAGCTAGCAGAACTTTCTTTAACATTTCTTGTAGGCACAGTGTCTTGTTGACATATTCTCTCAGTTTGTGAAAATTTTAATCTCTCCCTCAGAGTTGAAGGACAATTTGGCTGGGTACAGAATTCTTGGCTGGAAACCTTTGTCTTTCAGGATCTTAAATATATCATACCGCTGCCTTCTCACCTCCATGGTGCCAGTTGAGTGGTCTGAACTCAGTCTTATGTGGTTTCCCTTGTATATAGTAGATTGTTTTTCTCTTGTCAGTTTCAGGATTCTCTGCTTCTCTTCAACATTTAACAGACTAATTAGTATATGTCCTGGGGTAGGCCTATTTGGATTCATTCTATTTGAAGTTCGTTGGGCTTCTTTGATTTGCATATATATGTCTTTTTTAAAGGTTGGAAAGTTTTCCCCCATTATATCCTCTACTAATTTTCCTAGCCCTTTACTCTTCTCTTCTCCTTCTGGAACACTAGTGATTCTTATATTTTTGCACTTTGTTTTGTCCATCATTTGCCTGAGATCCAATTAAAATTTTTTATATTTTTTTGTCATTTGATCTTTTGTGTGTTTCAAATCAGTTGTCCCATCCTCTAGTTCACTTACTCTTTCTTCTGCCTCTTCCAATCTGCT
This sequence comes from Myrmecophaga tridactyla, assembly GCA_004026745.1. Lineage (NCBI taxonomy): Eukaryota > Metazoa > Chordata > Mammalia > Pilosa > Myrmecophagidae > Myrmecophaga > Myrmecophaga tridactyla. The sequence goes on from PVIY010006986.1 coordinate 84,477, forward strand.
GTTGTGTGTCTCTAGTATATTTTTTATTTGGTCTACGGCATCTTTAATCTCTGTGATATCTGCTGTTTTTCTATTTATTCTTTCAGATTCCTCTTT
>PVIY010006987.1:0-84496 GCA_004026745.1 Myrmecophaga tridactyla
TTGTTTCCCCTCATGATAGTAAATTTGTCATAATTCAATAATATGGACTTTCTCCTAGAGGTATTTGTTAACAATTTTGAAATATTAAGGTCTTACCAAGGTTCTGATTATTCAAACCTGTATACTGAATACTAAGCAGGACAGACTAAGCTTTCAGGTGTAAATGCCTTGAAAGAAAAAGTAATTACTAAACATGCAGAGTGGTAACTTGACTGCATATGTTGCATTCTGTGTCACCTCCATATTAATATCTGATGAATATTTTAATTTACATGAAACTTCTACAGCAGAATCAAAGCCCCTCTTGAGTAAATCCCATCTCCGACCCCTGAAATTCCCCCAAATTTCATTCATGAGAATGGGATTTTAAAAAAGGCTTCAGAATAAGCAATCCTACATGAATAGTACCAAAGCATTACCACATGGTAGAGAAAATACACTATTAAAAATGTCTCAAAAATAAAGTGTGCATATCTTCAAGATAGCACAAAACAAAGGTTAGTGTCTCCTAGGGCACATTTCTTAAGGGCTTGCCTAATGTGTATATAATTGCAAAGAGAATGAGAGAATTTTGAAAGCAGCAAGAGAATAGCAATCCATCACATACAAGGGAAGCCCAGTAAGACTATGTGTGGATTTCTCAGCAGAAACGATGGAGGTGAGAAGGTAATGATATGATATTTTTAAGATTCTAAAAGAGAAAAATTGACAACCAAGAATTCTATATCCAGCAAATTGTCCTCCAAAAATAGGGGAAGATTAAAATATTTTCAGACAAACAGCCACTGAGATAATTTGTGACCAAGAGATCAGTTCTGCAAGAAATACTTTAGTATTTATTCCAGAGAGAGGTCTGGAGAAGAGCATAGAAATGAAGACTATCAGTAAAAGTAACAAGAAAAAAAATTAGATATGACATACAAAATCCAAAAGACAAAATGGTAGAAGAAAGTACTGCCTTTACAGTAGTAACATTAAATGTTAATAGTTTAAACTCCCCATTCAAAAGACATAGACTGGCAGAATGGATTAAAACACAGGACCCATCTATATGCTTCTACAGGAGACTCATTTTAGACCCAAGGGCAAAAATAGGTTGAAAGTGAAAAGTTGGGAAAAAATACTTCATGCAAACAACAATCACAAAAGAGCAGGAGTAGCTGTACTAAAATCCGACAAATTAGACATCAAATGTAAAACACTTAAAAGAGACAAGGAAGGACAGTATGTATTAATAAAAGGCACAATTCAACAAGAAGATATAACAATCATAAATATTTATACACCGAGCCAGAGTGCTTCAAAGTACATGAGGCAAACACTGACAATACTGAAGGCAGAAATAGACACATCTACCATAATAGTTGGAGACTTCAATTCCCTGCTTTCATCAACGGATAGAACATCTAGACAGAGGATCAGTAAAGAAAAAGAGACTTTGATAATACAATAAATATACTAGACTTAACAGACATTTGCAGAACATTACACCCCACAAAAGCAGTATACACAGTTTTCTCAAGTGCTCATGGATCATTCTCAAGGGTAGATCATATGCTGGGTCACAAAGTAAGTCTCAATAAATTTAAAAGGATTGAAATCACACAAAACACTTTCTCAGATCATAATGGAATGAAGTTGGAAATCAATAACAAGCAGAGGACCAAAAAATTCACAAATATATGGAGTCTAAAAAACACACTCTTAAACAACCAGTGGGTCAAGGAAGAAATTACAAGAGAAATCAATAAATATCTTGAGGCAAATGAAAATGAAAACACAACATATCAAAATTTATGGATGCTGCAAAGGCAGTACTAAGAGGGAAATTTATTGCCTTAAATGACTATATTAAAAAAGAAGAAAGAGCAAAAATTGAGGAATTAACTGTTCACTTGGAAGAACTAGAGAAAGAATAGCAAACTAACCCTAAAGCAAACAAAAGGAAAGAAATAACAAAGATTAGATCAGAAATAAATGAAATTGAGAACATGAAAACAATCATGAAAATCAACAAAATCGGAAGTTGATTCTCTGAGAAAATCAATACGATTGATGGGATCCTTAGCTAGGTTGGCAAAAAAAAAAAAAGAAAAGAAAAAAAAGAGAGAGAGAGAAGAAGAAGAAAAAAAAAAAAAAAAAAAAGAAAAAAAAGAGAGAGAGAGAGAGAGAAGAAGAAAATAAATAAAATTAGAGGGTGGGCCATGGTGGCTCAATGGCAGAGTTCTTGCCTGCCATGCTGGAGACCCAGGTTCGATTCCTGATGCCTGCCCATATATTAAAAAAATTAAAAATAAAATTAGAAATGGAAGAAGAGAGATAACCACTGACCCCACAGAAATAAAGGAGGTAATGAGAGGATACTATGAGCAACTATATGCTAATGAATTAGACAATGTAGATGAAATGGACAACTTCCTAGAAAGGCATGAACAACCAGCATTGACTTGAAAGAAATAGACGACCTCGACAAACCAATCACAAGTAAAGAGATTGAATCAGTCATCAAAAAGCTCCCAAGAAACAAAAGTCCAGGACCAGATGGCTTCACATGTGAATTCTACCAAGCATCCAAGAAAGAATTAGTACCAACCCCCCTCAAAGTCTTCAAAAAAATTGAAGAGGAGGGAAGGCTACCTAACTCATTTGATGAACCCAACATCACCCTCATACCAAAGCCAGACAAAGATACTGCAAGAAAAGAAAATTGTGGACCAATCTCTCTAATGAATATAGATGCAAAAATCCTCTTAACAAAATACTTGCAAATTGAATCCAGCAGCACATTTAAAGAATTATACACCATGACCAACTGGGATTTGTTTCAGATATGCAAGGATGGTTCAACATAAGAAAATCAATTAATAAAATACACCATATCAACAAATCAAAGCAGAAAAGCCACAGGATCATCTCGATTGATGCAGAAAAGGCATTTGATAAAATTCAATGTCCTTTCTTGATGAAAACACTTCAAAGGATAGGAATAGAAGGGAATTTCCTCAACATGATTAAGAGAATATATGAAAACCCACAGCTAGCATCATCCTCCATGGGGAAAGACTGAAAGCTTTCCCTCTAAGTTCAGAAATAAGATAAGGATGCTCACTTTCACCATTTTTATGCCACTTTCACCATTTTTATTCAACATTGTGCTCTAAGTTCTAGCCAGAGCAATTAGACAAGGAAAAAAATAAAAGGCATCCAAATCGGAAAGGAAGAAGTAAAACTCTCACTGTTTGCAGATGAAATGATACTACATGTCAAAAATCCCAGGAAATCTACAGTGAAGGTCCTGGCATAACAACGTAGCTAGGTACAAGCTCAACATCCCCAAATTAGTAGTTTTCCTATGCACTAGTAATGAGCAATCTGAGGAGGAAATCAAGAAAAAAAGATTCCATTTGCAATAGGAACCAAAAGAATAAAATATTTAGGAATAAATTTAACTCAGGATACAAAAAACCTATATACAGAAAACTACAAGAACTCATGGGAGACCTAAATAGGTGGAAGGGGATACTGTGTTCATGGATTGGCAGATTAAATATAGTTAAGATGCAATTCTACCCAAATTGATTTATAGATTCAATGCAATGCCAATTAAAATCCAAAAAACTTATTTTGCAGAAATAGAAAAACCAATAACCAAATTTATTTGGAAGGGAAGGGTGCCCTGTATAGCTAAGAATATCTTGAGAAAGAAAAATGAAGTGGAGATCTCACACTACCTGACTTTAAAGCATATTATGATACTACAGTGGTCAAAACATCATGGTCCTGGCATAAAGATAGATACACTGACCAATGAAATCAAATAGAGTGTTCAGATAATTGTCTATGGACAATTGATCTTTGATAAGGTGGTCAAGCCAACCCACCTAGGACAGAGTATCCTCTTCAATAAATGGTGCTTGCAGAACTGGATATGCATTTGCAAAAGAATGAAAGAAACTCCAAATCTCACACTCTGAACAAAAATTAACTCAAAATGGATCAAAGATCTAACATTGGAGTGAAGACCATAAAACTTTTAGAAGAAACTGTAGGGAAATATCTCATAAAATTTGTAATAGGAGGGAGTTTCCTAGACCTTACACCCAAAGCATGAGCATTGAAGAAAGAAACAGATAAATGGAAAAAAAGCTAAACATTTTTGCATATCAAAGAACTAAGTCAAAAAAGTTAAAAGGCAACCTACGCAATGCAAAGCAATATTTGGAAACCACATATCAGATAAGAGTTTAGAATTCAGAATATATAAAGAGATTCTTCAATTCAAGAACAAAAAGACAAATAGCCCAATTTAAAAATGGCAAAAGACAGGAACAGATACTTAGAAGAGGAAATACAAATGGCTAAAAGGCACATGAAAAGATGTCCAACTTCACTGGCTATTAGGGAAATGTAAATCAAAACCACAATGAGATATCATCTACTAGAATGGTCATCATCAAAAAAGCAGAAAATGACAAGTGCTGCAGAGGATGTGGAGAAAGAAACACACTTGTCCACTGCTGGTGGGAATGTAAAATGGTACAGCCACTCTGAAAGGCAGTTTGGTGGTTCCTCAGGAAGCTAAGTATAGAATTGCAGTATGATCCAGCAATCTCATTATTAGAGGACCTGAGGGCAAGGACACAAATAGACATTTGCACGCTGATGTTTATAGCAGCATTATTTATGATTGCCATGAGATGGAAACAGCACAAATGTCCATCAATGGATGAGTAGCTAAACAAGCTGTGGTATATATATATGATGGAATATTACACAGCTGTAAGACAGAATAAAGTCATGAAGCCTGTAACAACGTGGAAGAACCTTGAGGACATTATACTTAGTGCAATTAGTCAGAAACAAAAGGACAAATGCTATATGGTCTCACTAATATGAACTAACATTAATGAGCGAACTTGGAGAATTGAAGTTAAGAACACAGGTTATCAGGAGATAGAAATAGGGTAGAGATTGGGCAATTGGTTTTGAAGGAATACAGATTGTGCAACAGGACTGACTATAAAAACTCAAAAATGGACAGCACAATGCTACCTGACTGTAGCACAATAATATAAATATTGAATGAAGCTGAATGTGAGTATGATAGAGGGAGAAGGGCAGAGGTACATACAGAACCAGAAAGAAAGATAGAGGATGAAGACTGAGATGGTATAATTTAGGAATTGCTAGAGTAGACAATGATGGTGATGAAATGCACAAATCAAAAAAAAAAATGTTTTTGCATGAGGAAGAACAAATGAATGTCAATAATGCAGGGTATTGAAAATAGATGGTATATGAGAAAAGGACAATCAATGCAAGCTAGGGTCTCTAATCAACAGCAACATTGCAATATGCTTCCACTGAATGTAACAAAGGCATTATACCAAAACTAAATGTCAAGAGGAAAGGGGCATGGGGAAGGGGTATGGATTCTTTGTGAAAGAAAAAGAAATGTCTTCAGATAGAGTATGGTGGTGAAGTCATGTCTATATACTTAGGTTGGATTGTATGATGTGTGAATAAAACTGTTTAAAAATGAACAGAGAGGGCAGTGCAGCAGTGGCTCAGTGGAAGAATTCTCACCTGTCATGCCAGAGACCCATGTTCGATTTCTGGAGCCGGCCCATGGCAAAAAAAAAAATAGAACAGAGATATATAAGTGCTAGAGAAAATGTGGAGAAAGAGAGGTACCCATTTGCTGTTGGTTGGGAAACTGTGAGGTAAGCAGCCCCTTGGAGGGCAGTGTGGTGGTTCCACAGGAGGCTGGGGGTGGGTTTGCCACATGATCCTGAAACCCCATTGCTTAGTATATACCTGGAGGAACTGAGTGTAGGGACATGAATGGACATTTGCACACTGGTGTCTATGGCAGCAGTGCTCCCAATCCACAATGAATGGAGGTGACCTAAGGGTACAATGAATGAAGAATGGAAGGGGGAACAATACATATAATGGACTACTGACCAGCCACAAGAAGGAATGAAGTTGTGAAGCATGCAACTAGGTGAATGAACCTTGGGGACTATATGTTCAATGAAATGTCAGAAACAAAAAGACAAGTATTATCATGCCTCACTCATATGGACTGTCTATGATATAAAAACCTGGCAAACTGAAGTCTAGAGCATGGGTTACCAGGTTGGGGCCTGTCGTAAAGGATCCTAGAGTGTAAGCTCTTACAGCAGTCACATATATTCATCAGCTGTAACTGCCATTTCTAAATTCTGAGATCTGAGCTGTTTGTTTATAACCTGGTCGTTCCCAGAAACCTCAGGTATTTATGTGACACCTGTGACTCAGAATTAGACTCTGAAGCTGTGAAAGTCAGCAGTACCCCATACAGGAACTGCTTAAAAAGTTGAAAAAGGGATCTGACTTCGAGTAGAGTTATGAATGAAACTGATCTGGATAGGACTAAGGTAAATCAAAATACAGGATAAAGGTTGAAATCGTCCATATTTTAAAACTTCAACTTCTCTGTGAGACGAAAGGGAGAGATGTTTATTTGGTGCAAAATTATATTTTGGGTAGTGCATTTCCTAACTTAATTGTATGGTCAATTTAGTTGAACACCATAAGTGCATGGTATCATCAAGAGGGTGTGAGACTGTGTTGGTTTGTCCAGGTTTGTATGATGACCCCAATATATTCCAGAATAATTTAGGCAGTAAATAAAAAAGAATTTGCAAGGTTCCCTTGGGGCACTGGTGAGAAAGGAGGAAGTGTTCAACTTCCCCATTTGGAGAATTTTTGATATTCTTGAAAGCAGTGAAGACAACCAAGTCAATAGGCTGAGCCCTCAATCTGTGGGACTTATTCCTGCAAAGGATAGGCTCGGCCTACTTAAAATTAGGCTAAGAGTCACCCCCATAGAACCTCTTTTGTTGCTCAGTGTGGCTTCTCTCTCTAAGCCAACACAGCAGCTGAGCTCACTGCCCTCCCCAACCCCCACCCCCACGTGGGACATGACTCCCAAGGGTGTGAATCTCCCTGGCAATGTGAAACAGAAGTCCTGGGATGAGCTGAGACCCAGCATCAAGGGATTGAGAGAGCCTTCTTGACCAAAAGGGAGAAAAGGGAAATGAGACAAAGTTTCAGTGGCTGAGAGATTTCAAACAGAGTTGAGAGGTTATTCTGGATGTTATTCTTATGCGTTACACAGATATTGCTTTTTGGATTATGGTGTATAGGAATGGCTGGAGGCAATTACCTCAAACTGTTGAGCTGTGTTCCAGTAGACTCAATTCTTGAAAACGATTGTATAACGATATGGTTTTTACAATGTGACTGTGTGATTGTGAAAACCTTCTGTCTGATGCTCCTTTTATCTAATGTATGGACAGATGAGTAAAAAACATGGATGGAGAATGAACAAATAATAGGGAGGAAAAAGATTTAAATAAATCGGGTAGATGGAAATACTAGTGGTCAATGAGAGGGAGGAGTAAGAGGTATGGCATGTATGAGTTTTTCTTTTTTCTTTTTATTTCTTTTTCTGGAGTGATGCAAATGCTCTGAAAAATGATCATGGTGATGAATATAGAACTATGTGATGATATTGTGAGCCACTGATTGTAAACCATGCATGGTATGTTTGTATGTTAAGATTGATCAATAAAAATATTTTTTAAAAATTGAACCTTATTCTTGTCTCTCACTATCTCCTTTAAATTTCTTTGGTGAGGAATGATTCCCCTATTTCTTGAAGAAACTCAGCAGGTCCCATGGCTTTTCTGCTCACTCATAGATTATAAGCCATCCTAAATTCTCCAGTCAGCAAAGAGAATGTGTTCAGTTAAAGATAATAATCAACTCTGACTTTCAACTAAAAACCAGACTTCTCTTCCCTTTCCTTCTCCCTGAGGGTCTGTGGTTGGAGGTGTCTGCCTGGTGGTAAGAGGAATGTGGTCAGTTCTGCTCCCCTCCTCCCCAACTCCTAGCCACTCCCATAGTCCCCAAGCCAGTGATAGAGGTGCGAGAGACAGCATGGCAGTGGAGCGGTTCTTCCTTGGTAGTGGCTTTGGGCTCTCTGGTACAGGCTGTGATTGACACTCACCCTTTCCAGGAGTCCCATCCATGGGGACCTCCCCACAACAACCACTCTGACAGCCTCTCCCTATGGGCCCTGCAGCGGGAGTCCTCCCTCTGGGATAGTCCTCTTGTGCATTATTTGAGATGGTTTCAGTGTACATGTCCTCTCATATGTTGTCCACATCTGGTCCTTGGGAAGCAGTCTGGTGTCTTTTATTCTAAGAAGTCAGATGTGCAACTAATTCCCAACTCAGCATCACATTCCAGATCTGGCACCAAAGCCAGCCATCAGCCTTCTCTTGCCCTATATTCTTTCCCAGGTCACAGGCCCATGTCTTCTGGTCTACAAACTCCAGCCACCATTACAAGGCTTGCCAGCCCCTCCTTAAGATTGAGATGATAGAAGGGGCAGGGAGGACAGTGCACCCACAGCTCTCTCAAAGGAAAAGTTCCTTACAAAATCTTTCTTTTTCTTTTCTCCTCACTCTAACCCCTTTTTGGCCTGAATCTGGCCAAAATTTCTTGTCCTAGAATTTAGAGCCATTTCTTAAATTACTTTTTTCTTTTAGTGGTTCTGCAAGTGATAATTCACTGCCTCAGTTCGGAATTTCATGTCCATATTTTTCTCAGCCAAGACTTTAATGGTGGGCCACCATGAGTGGTGCTGGCCCAACAAGCAAGACTTTCCCTGAGCATGGATAAATGAGAGCTAGTACAAATGTTGTACACGGTCCAATAGTCCATTTATTAAAATTTTATTTATTAGAAGAGTGAAATACTAAAAAACAAACTTTCATGTTAACACTCAGCACAGGAAAACAGCTAACTATTGTGTCCCTCCCAATTTACTTTTGTGGAATGTGAGGGCTGTTATGAAATTTTCTCCTGGCCTATTATTTTAGAAGCCAAATGTTCCCAATTCTTACAAAAGGTGTATGATGACAGTTTCTTCTCCACTCCTGTCTCAGAACCAGGCAGAATCATTCTCTTCCCAGCCCCAAAGGTTATAACTAGCCCCTTAGACCTTCAGGAGATACTGTACATACAAGGAATTTTGTATTTATATTCTGTCCCCACTCACCCTCATACTTTCCACCTTTTCTCATAAAGAGTAAGTGCTTTTCCCTTTATTTTTTCCCCTAATAAGAATATCTTAGTGTTCTTTCCCATCATTTAAGAATTTCCTCATCCTTTTCTATAGCTGCTTTGTAATCCATTGGGCAGATGTACCATTGTTTATTTGACCAGGCCATTGTGCTTGACTATCCAGGTGTTTTCCAATCTCTAATGCAAGCAATGCTGCAATGAATAGCCTCAGAGACACATCATTTAGCACAAGTGAGGATGTATCTGCAGGAAAAAAATTCTAGAAATGGAATTGCTAGTCAAAGTACATGAGTAATTATAATTTAGAAAGATATTGTCAAATTGCTTTCTGGAGGAGCCTCCAACTGGGAGATACTGACTTGCACTCTCACCAGCAATATAAGGCTGAGTCCCTGTTTCCCATACTCTCCTCCGTTCAGCATTACCCAACTTTTTCACCTTTGATAATCTGATTGGTAAAAAATTATATCTCAGTTGAGTGACAATGAGCAGATAGATGCTCATACATTCCAGGCCTATTTGTATGTACTTAGTTTGTGAACTGTCTTGCACATGGCATTTGCATGACTACCTGAACCCATCTGAAAATGGTAGGAGCATTACTTTAAGGGCTGCACGGGTTACTGGTAGGAGATCCTGTCCCCGAGAAGGGGCAGGCTCTGACACACTGACATTTCAGCAGCCCTTGCAGCAAGCGGCATGGACCATTCGCCAGAATGTGAAGCCAACTTGAATAATGATGAACTTCAGCCAGGTGCAAGAAATAGTTCTAAGGTCATGACAACCATGCAGACAAATTCCTGGATGGATAATGATTCCACAGAGAATTATTAGCAGGTATTGGCCCCAGCAATTAGGGAATCACAAGAAGCAAAAGTCTTGAAAATGCCTGATATCTGCACACCCCTACCCCATGGTAAGACTTTATAAATCTATCAGCACTAAAGAAATGTGGTCTTATAGTGTATAAGTCAGGGTTCTTTAGAGAAACAGACCCAACAGGAGAGATCTGTAAATATGAGACTTATAAAGGTGTCTCACGCAACCGTGGGAATGGGAGTCTCCAAAATCCATACGGCAGGCTGTGAGGCTGGTGGCTCTGATGAAGGGTCTGGGTGAGCTCTACAGGAGAGGCTCGCTTGCTGAAGCAGTGAAAAAGTCTTCCTTCAAAGCCTTCAACAGATTGGATTATCTCATTGTTGATAATGATAATGATAGGCCTTAGTTGATCGCAAATGTAATCAGCCACAGATGCAAACAACTGACTGATAACTTAATACCCCAGCCTTCCAGTTTATCAGCCAGCCACAAAATATCCCAGCAGCCATAGTCAGGCCAGTGCTTGCCTGACCAGACAACTGAGCATAATTACTTGGCCAAGCTGACACCAGAACTTAGCCATCACATATAGTTACTGAATCTAGGGAACCTAGGGAAAATATCAAGTATTTTGCACCTTTATAACTGTAAATATAATCTGTCCAAAGAATCAGTTTCAACCATTGGTGGTGGAGCTGTTGCCAACCATTTTAAAAATCACATACAACAACCAGCTATAAAACAAAACAAGCATTCCAGAAGGATTTTGCTGATTGGCGTGGGGGCGTGGGGGGGGTGCTATGATGGGAGAGGGTTTTACTTTAAGAGGCATTTGCTTACAGATTGAGCCTAGAAAAGTCACTGGCTGGAGAGCTTAAGCAGCTAAGGTATTTATTTAAACTTAAAAAAAAAACATATTTAAACGGCAGCTTTTATTTTGGGGGTTTACTCAGAGAAGAATACAAAACTGACAGGGCTTTGAAATTTGACATTTAGAAAGATTTCTTTCCAAGTAGTTTTTGGCTCCTTTCACTGATCTTTGGGCAAGCAGACTCTTGAATAACCTAAAGCCCTTCAGTTGACGGGATTTTGACCGCCAGGCACAGATGGACATTGAAAACCTCAGCCGGCGTCACCCATCGCAGATGTGGCTGCGTCTCCGCTTTGCCACTCTCTGGCCAGCATGCTTTGATAAGAACTTTGCCACGTAACGTGCGGCTGACAGGAGGGCAGTACCTGAAAATGTTCGGGGTTTGAATCCAGAAGGGAGGGAAGAGTCTGACAGCCATGTGCATCTAGTTAAGACTAAGCATGAGCACAAAACAATATTAACTTTCGAGATGAAATGAAAGCCCATGTGTGCTAGCTTTCACACACGAGGGGAGACCCAGCCAACCTCCGCCCCCTCAGCACTGCTTTTAGATGGAAATGATTTTGTTGAACACTAACACAAAAGGAAGATGAATGAAGTGCAGAGCCCTAGCGAAGAACAATTACATTGCAAGTAGGTTGCATGAAAATGTAGTCTCAAGTGTATGATATCTTGTGAATATTAATTAAGGAAATTATTCTCAGAGCAGCTAGTATTTAAAACAAGATCTAATCTTCTCCGCTGAGTGGGCCCGCCATCCTCTCTCGACATGTTTCACTTCAAAGGGCTTCAGAGTTGGGGCAAATGAGATTATTATTACCTCAATCTAGAGAGGAAACCTATTCTAACCGATCTGAGGGTAAATTCTAGAATTACGCATTGCAGTTGATACATAAAAGAAAAACTATTCCACACCCACACACGTCTGCTTGCTAAAATAATGTTTCTTACTCTTTCTTATCTATTCTGCTCCATCCCCAGAAAAAAAAATTACACACTTCAAATGCAGAGCTGGAGAAGGTTAGGGGAGAGCTGAAGGTTTAATTTTATTGAATTGTTCTCTATTGACTTGGGGTCATTAGAAATAATAGTATTACTACTACTAATAGCTAACACTCATATAGGTTTATGTGTCAGGTACTAAGCGTTTTTCTTACGTTAGTTCATTTAACCCTTATGAGAACCCTGCGAGGTTTTGCATGGATAAACAGACATGGAGGGGTGAAGTCACCAGCCTACGCTCTTATGAGAACTCAGATGTGGGGTCGGAACCCCAGTATCAGCGTCAGATGCTCAGCTGCCATGTTGTACAGCCCCTACGGTTAGATCTAGCACACAAAAAAGGCAATATATGTCTATTCCCATCGGTATAATGGTTTGACAACGCGAACAACTCAGGGTAGGTGGCTAAAGGCAAGATATTAAAACAAGCACATAATGAACCAACAGAAAACCTTATGAGACTGGACCAGTAAAATCTAACCATATTCTCAGATTCTTAAGGGTATCCATACGAATTTAGCAGATGCGCGTTAACAAAAAAAAAGTTTGGGAGAAGATAACCAATTACCTAATGTTAAAAATCTAGCTGTTGGTGAAATCAAGTGCTGATGCCCTCAGTTCTTTTATTCAACTGTAAACAGATGCTGGGTATGGATGCACATTGAAGGTTCCAGATGCCGAATGGATACCGTTACAGTCGTAGGGGAAATGCAGATGGTGAATCAAGACAGAAAGCCTGCAGATGTGGGCTGGGCATGGATAAAGGCATGCATACCCAGGAGGGGCTGCCCAGAAGGTCTTTAGGCTGCCTGGATCCTTGGCTCCCACATATCATGGTGAATGTCAGAGGTGAGTACATTCTAGCCATTCTTAGATCCACCTGTGGTCCAGAAAAGTCAAGACTACACCAGGAAGAGAAAGGTGAATGCAGTCTGCCTGCAACAAGCTTAGGCACCTGCCACTTGCCCCTGCACGCCAGCCCCAAGAGACTGTTCCCAGTTTCCCCCATGTCCTGTGCAGGATCTCACCTCTGTGCCTTTGTTCATGCTGTTCCCTCTGTGTTGAATGCCCTTCCCCCCAGTCCTCCCACAGGTAACCCCCTACACATGAAACTGGACTAGTTCCTTCCTTTTCTGTTCCACTAGTCTTTACCACTTAGCATTTATTATTTATTACTTCTATTTCTGTGTCTCTCCTCTACTTAACGAGATAATTTGAAAATAAGAAACGTGCCCTTTGCATTTTCATGTTTGCTGGCTCCTGACATAGAGTCAGGTACATTGCATGTACTCAGCCAATAATTGTAGGATGAATGTTTGTCTCAGAGGAATCTGGCAGCCCAAAGATATGCTTTGCTTGTTCTATGTGCCATTTAAAATATAATAATAAACGTGTTGCCAATATTTGCAATTTCGGAGATTTCACAGAAAAAAAGTTGGATTTTTGGCTCCTCTTAGAGAGTCAGAAGATCTGGCCTCACTGGCCTTGAATTCCCACATAAAACAATCAGTTGGATTTCCCCATCCCATTGGGCAAAACATTCACTTTTCAGTTTCTTTCAGTTTTTTACCCTTCCCTTGGTATTTTTGTCTTATACCGTTCTCTCTTTACTCAATTATGAAACCCACTTCACCCTTGTTAGCCATATGATTTTGCATCCCCTGGTCCCCTTAGACCCAGTCATGAGGTCCCACCTCCACCTTTGATTGTGATTCCCAGGATATGAATGAGACAGTGATTTCCCATCATCCTGTTTCTGTCACACCCATGTGTCACTCCCCACAGCCTACTCCTAAAGGGCCAAAGAATTAGGAGGGAGATCCTTCATTTAGTTCATGGGATGGGAGCTGAAGGAAAGATCTGCCTTCTTCCGGCATATCAGCCCTTGGCACTGGTGAAAGGCAGGATACCGGCTTGGGTGGACAAACAAGCCAGCTGGGAATGGCAGTTCCTCTATTTCAGCCAGCAAAAAGCCTTTTCAAAGCCTACTTTGCATAAGACAGTTCCGCTGACCACATTAGAGTCACAGGGGGAGAGTTACCTCTGGAACTTCCTTTCAGCAACAGTACCACCCTGTTTAAGGGAACCAGGAATGGAATATGATCATCTCAATATATGCTGCCATGAGGCTTCAGACGACCGTACTGGTATGCGCTTTCAACATTGAAAAAATAAATGAAAGCTCTCTGTAAATAATAGGAGCACTGTGTCCTGGAACCCAAAGAATAATAATCCCAGGCCATCACTCATCCAAGCTGAAAACAGTTCCTTCCTTTCTCTTTACTGTGCCTGGGATGACATGACGCAGACCTTCAGCCCAGCAGTGACGTGAAACCCAGTGACAAAGAAGTGGCTGCTCCTATCACTGCAGACACACTGAATAAGACGGGGGACTTTTCCTTCACTAAGGGTAAGAATCCCTTCCACAGTGTTAGCGTGAAGCACAGATCTGGAAGAAAGGTTATACTTTGTGAGCCTCTGATACCTGGACTCAAGTGGTCCTTCAAATCCTGATCTAGAGGATTCACATGAAAAAGACTATGAACCATTTATTGAGACCTTAGGAATCCAAAAGCCTGCTAAGTCTTCTCCACACCTGGACTCACAACAAACCAAAAAGGTAGCACCATCCTTATGCCCATTTACAGATGGGGATGCTGCCACTGAGCAGGTTGGACAAGGTCACCAGGCTCATGAGTAGCAGGTTACAAACTGAACCCATGTCTGTCTGTCTGTCTGTCTGACTCCAAAGCCCTAGCTCTTAACTCTAACTTTGTGTTGCTTCTCCATTCATCATTTATTTCACAAGTATTTATTGAGCACCTACTATGAGCCACAGGCACTGTTCTAGGTGCTCAGGTTGGGATACAACATTGAAGAAAGAATTCCTGCCTTCAAAGAGATTACGTTCTACCGAGTGTACACCGCAGCTTTGCGGAGTCTGCATCCCACGGTTGTGAAGCGTCCTCCTAAGTGGGCCTTATTTCAAAAGTACCCAGAGCAAATATGTGAATTCTAGGAGAGGTTTGAGCTTAGTTACTGAATGTGCATTTTTAAACTAAATTGAAGGGGCTACACAAGTTCCTGCTGAACTTGAAAATGAGGACGGTTATGTTCTACCAGTTTCCCCTGGAGGGCAAAAAATCCCCCGATTTTAATTCTCTTCTGAACTCAGCCACATGTTGAGATAAGGAGGGTGGGGTTATAAATCAACTCAGCTCCCTTGGGAGAAAAAATTACAGTAATAAGCTTTTAAAATGATGATAATAATAAGCTATATGATTTCAAAGTGGCTTCCCCCCTCCCTCTTTTTTTTTTTTTTTTTTGACAACTGAAATTGATTTTGAAAGGAAAGGCTGTGGAGATTTTAGTAGAATACAATCCAGACGTTCTAAATCTAAACCCTCACCAAAGCGACTACAGCTCTGGAGTCGCCTGGGCTCCTGTTAGTGATGCCTTACGCTGTGCTCAGCCTGCTATGGCCTCCACCGCATGTCACTCAACAGGCTGCAGCACTCAGAGATGAAGGAAATAAAGATGGAACAATATTAAGACTGAAATCAATACAGCTTTCTTTTATATTGCCCAATAGTCTCAATAACTTCAAAGGAGCAGATATGAATATAATGAATAAGCAGAACAAGCACCAAGGGGAAAATAAATCTGGACCTGGTTTTATGAGCACTGCTGGAATGATGGATTTAGAATCGCAGACATTTGTGGACATATCCAACAGCTTGCTTATTTCCAAATGGTATAGGATTTTGGAGCAATTGGAGTTGCATCAAGCTGGATGCCCTTTAGGAAAAATATCTTTACAGAACTACTTGGTACACAATTCAAGAGAGCACCTTGTATTTTGATGCATTGAGCCGAGTCAGCGTTTATGTTTGAATGGGTATTAGAAGGAATCCTCCAACCGGCTCTCCATTTGGCTGCTTGAAAATATGTATATTCTTAGAAAACTGACCAAACTGAATAATAACAATGCTCAGATCAAAGTCATGCTTCTATTTGGAAAAGAAATAAGAGTTCTCACTAGGAAACGGACTCAAAAGCTATGAGAAAACATGGCCTTGGCTGTAGTCCTAACTCTGGTTCTAACTGTGTGGTCTTCCTTACGGAATTCCCTCAAACACTCTGAACCTTGGTTTCCTCATCAATAATAATAGTAGCAAAAATATTTCAACTCTATTGAGTGTCCGCTATAGATTAGACCCCGTGCTAAAGGTGTTCATACACTTAACTCCCTTAACTCTCACAGCAGCCCTGTGAGGTAATTCTCTAATTCCTTCTGTTTGCAGATGAAGAAACTGGTGGTCAGAGAGGAATAATGACTGTTAACTCTATGAAGGCTGGTATTTTAAGTGCATCAGCTGGACTGGATTCTTAATCATATTTTCTTGGGTCTGGCAGTCAGGAGGCGTGGTGTCTAGTTCAGCTCAGAAATGAGTTCATCTATACAACCCTGGCCAAATTGTTTCACTCCGTGTTTCAGTTTCCTTGTTTCTAAAATGATAATGCTAATATCTCCCCATCTTATCTCCTGGACTTAGTATATGTGGCATTCAAAAGTCAAAAGAAGAAGGGAAGTAGATGGAAAACTGAGGTCATCTATTTAAATGTGGGGAAACCAGAAGCACTTGGGGAAAAAATGATCCTTACCTATTTCTTATAGCACCAGGAGTAACAAGGACCTGGGTGTGTGGTCCCGATGCTCTGAAATGCTTATTAGCACACCCCGGCCCGTTCAAATGATTCCACAATGAGGATATAGTATACCATGTCTACGTAGCAAAAGTAGAACAGTTCTGGTAATTCCTCATGAATGTACACTGGGTGGACCCAAAGCAAAGCACCAGGCCTTGAAGTGGCTGATAAAAAGGGAGTAATTAACATTGGCTTTCTACTGGAGTCAAGTTCACTGATTTGGGCCCTATGATATTGAGCTAATATCTGGTACCAGTGTCAGCTCTATTTCTAAGACATCTACCTTCCAAAACTTCAGCAACATGAAATTAGCCAGAGAAGTTCCCAGCTAACAGTTTCATTACACAACCTACATAGAGAGAAAAAAAAGTTTGTTAGAGTGATCGTCAAAGAATGATGCACAGATGTCCTGTCATTTACCTGTTGGGGCCATTTGCAGAACGAGAACTTGCACCCTTAACTTGTAATAAAACAAAGGGGCATAAATCTTGATCTAACTGACTATTTCAGTCTTCACGTGTCAGGAAGTGAGGGGGGACCTTTGACAAGGCCATCGAAGGCAGCCTGACTGTAATTACCTTGAAACAACCAAGAGGAGAAAGAAAACAATTTGATTCTAGCGCAGAAACAAGTCGAACGTGCTGACGTCATGCTGTTTCTCAGGCCTGACCATTGGAAAGGGCCCCCGGGTCTAAGGAGCAGCCCTGTTTGGCTGCGCTTGCTCCAGCGGCATCAGGACAGCGAAATTAAAAACATCAGGTTGGGCCAAATGAAAAACAAACCGCCCAGTCTTTTTTTATGTGGTCACGAAATCCGAGGTCTAATCAGTAGCTTTAATTGAAAGGCTCAGCGCGGGGGATCTCGAAGATCTTCTTCCTGCCATTAATTTTAATTTTGCCCTCTCGAGGCTGTATTGACACAGTGAAGGTGATGTGACGGGAAAACATCCATTGTGAATGGTGTGGCCTCGCGGGAGGGGAGTGAAGCTCCTCCCCACTGAATTGCACAGTCACCCTGGAGCCACGTGCGCGGAACGGGTGCAGCAAATGTGCACGGAGGCTTCGACCCCAACCTGTTTTTCTCAAGGGCCGCAGACCTTCTACCTTGGCTCGCTTGCCCCGGCACCACCACTCCTTCTGCTGTAAAAGGAAGACTCGGCTTGCTGGTTCCATTCCTTGGACACACTTCAGGAACACCACATCCATAAATGTCCACATGTGGGGATCCGGGGATGGAGGCTGTAGTTAGGGTAGGGGAAGGGATTGGGAAAGGTTGGGAAGATTGGGAAGTGGGAAGAAAATGAACCAATAGAGCTGAGTGGATCCACGGAGCACTAGCAAGGAATGCCTTTGAAGGAACATGACTCACTCATTTTTCCTCTTTATTTTTGCAATGCCACTGAATGCGCCTACTAAGTGCTAAATTAAACATTTGCAGCCGTGCTAATTGAGGTGTCGTTTTGGTGCACGCTCCTTGCTGTTATACAGGATGAGCTTTCTTTTGTGGGGATTAAGACTTTAATGGTGTCTCCTTTATGCTTTCACCAGTTTAAGCCAGAGCAAAACATAATTATATCAAAGGCTGTTAAGGGATTAGGTGGTTGCTTTCGCTGCCTTACTGTGTGCCTGTCTTTCTTCCATGTGGCTTTGTGCTGGCTCCTATCATCTTCTAATTATCTGTTCCTATTTTGCTTGACTGCTTTAGAAGTTATAAGGGTATTATCTGAATCCAAATTAAATTTTTTTTTTAAGAAATGGTAAAAAAAAAAAAAAAAAAAAAAAAGAGAACAGTGTGTGTTAGGAGTGGCACACTTCCCTACTCCAGATTGATCAAACAGGAAAGACATATAAAAATATCTATGGTTCTCCGTATCTGTGAAGCCAAATAAATCCCAAATCAAACCTCACCCTGCCTTGGATGTGGTGAACATACTGTCCCTCTTCTCTATCTCAGCATTTCCACCTGGAAAAATGAAATAATCATACTTACTAATCTCAGCATGGCAATTGGTGGATTTAACAGTGCCCTGAAAATGAGACTCCTCTGTTTAATGAAGCATTTCATTCAAAGATTCATCTGGCTAATAAACACCCCATTTTTCACTTGTGTTTGAAGCTCGCCCTTTATTCTTTCGCGAGTGGTTTGAACCAGTTTTCCGTGAGCTGCGGCCGCTCCTGAGGACAGCTATGAATGGCGCGTATTCGGAAGGGACGAGCTCATGAATTCAGATCATCCTTAATGCTGAAATGAGCTGTAATGAAGCCCCGAGATCAAAGTGCTTGAGCAGCAACAGCATATGAATGGGCCGCAGAGCTTGGGTCTGGGCTGCTGGAGAAAAGGATTAGGACACTTCGCTTAAGTAAGCCAGAAAGGTTTCGACAGTCTCATCAACTCTGCATTTATTGGTTATGGGATTCGTGGGCGAAAGACACTTCCAACAGATACCTAAATAGTCTCCATCAGAGAAAATGGTGTTAAACATTTTCCACAAGGGAAAGAAAGGGCTTTCAATTACTAGCAGGAAGAACAGAGGCAAGATCCTTCTTAATTCATAGGAGGAGGCAGAAGAGGGCCAAGGGAAGAGCACAGGCTCAGAAAGAGGGGAAGAAAGAGGAAGGAAGAAGGAGGGAGGAGGGGCAAACACCCCCAAATACCACTTTCCCTGTACCCTCAAGAATAAGCATAGATCCTCCTTCCAGAGCCAAGCAAATCCCTCCTTTCTTAAATACTGAACATGAAGTAAGACAGAGCCCCTGAACTGCAGCCAGGGACCCTCCCTGCCACGCTTTATAGCAGTCAGATGCGGGGGCAATGGAAAGCAGATGCAG
Source organism: Myrmecophaga tridactyla (assembly GCA_004026745.1). Taxonomy (NCBI): domain Eukaryota; kingdom Metazoa; phylum Chordata; class Mammalia; order Pilosa; family Myrmecophagidae; genus Myrmecophaga; species Myrmecophaga tridactyla. Next base: position 19,372 of record PVIY010006987.1, read on the forward strand.
TGGCATAAGTGCTCCAACATTTCACTCTCCTCCTTGAAAAGATGTCAAGGATTATTTGTGTTACTTCTCTGGAAGAAGCAGAGACACTCTCTTGAAGGATGAATGAAAGACGAGTACAAAGAGTTAATTTGAAAGCAATCAGGCCCTGTGTTCATCTACTGCTTCAGAAATCCTTCTGTTTTAATGATGAATTTATTTTCAAAGCAGCGCCGATCCTTCTGAGGGGAATTCCACCTCTCACAGCTGCACAATCTGCCCTGCAGTGTTGAGCTTCCTCGCCCACCTGCTCTTTGTAAAATAGTGTGGACTTCCCAGAGCTGAGAATGTGCCAGGCTGCTAGAGCCGTCTCCAGCCTCCAGCCGCCTAAGTGGCAGTGAATTCACACACCACAAACCCTTGCAAAACGGGCAAAGCAGCTCGGCGGAGCCACAAGGACCACACGGCAAACCTCACGCTCCCTCTCGCCTTGCAAAGGAACCTATTGAATTTTCTATGGGTTGATCTGTTAACCCAACTTGGCTTCCCCCGTGGCCCCTGTTCAAAAGCAATAGTCGTTGAAAATATTATTTGCAAACATTTTTTAAAACGCCACACTTGAAAAATCCTAAACAAAATACCTATTTCATGCTCCAAGTATAGCTCCTGAAAAAAAAGAAAAACAGAGGATTTGATCTCTGTTAACTCGGATTGCTTTGAGGTGTTTGCTTTGAAATAGCACCTCGCCATGACTTTAAAAGCTCCAGCCATCTAATAGTTTTTCGCTCCCTTTTTGAGCTTTTTTTTTCATAGTTATTCAAAGACATGGAATTGTAATGTTCTGAAATTTAAATGTGGTTGCTATGCATTTGGTTATCAACAAAGAATTTCTAGATCAATGCGAAAGTACATTTAATAGGGCAAAATGCTGTCCTTTGTGCCTTTGAGGGCAGCCATGGTTCTATTAAGTAGGATTATGAGATTTGACCCTGGGCATTCTAAATACAGCCTGTCCACCTCAGTGAAAAGATTTCTCCTTCTAGCTCATTGAGTCATCTGAGGTTCACTATTACTTATCCACTCCCAGGGTTATGGCAAACATAGTAAAAGGGAAGCAATGTACCAAATTACCTATTTTATAATGGTGATTCATTGGGAAAATGCACAATTTATTCTAAACTAACCTTAATGAAATATATATGGCATAACCTTTATTCTCTTTTTTCTTCCAAGCAATGCCTAATTTTTTCACATCTTCATACTTTCCTCAAAATGTACCAAGAATCTCAAAATAAAATGATGAATAACTTGTATGTATAAGTGTCATGTGGTGATGGAAATAATCATTGTAATGCTGCACTAAAGAAAAGACGATGGAATTTTATTGAGCCTCAATGCGTTAGGTTTGACATTATCATGCATCACACTTCAAGTGCTTTCTTTCTACAAGTCTTTTGTCAAGACTGTGAATAAGGCAAGGATCACAGTTTACACCATGGCATCATATAATTTAGAAATCTATAAAATGCAGTTCATGAGTGTTACTTGACAAGCATTTTAAAGATTGTCAGGGATCCAGCATACCTCGGTGACGCACACAACTCATACCTGTCGGATAGAAAGAACTGGCATACCCCCACATACTTCTGAGGAACTGAGTTTTCAAGACGCTGACCAGTGGCCATCCTTAACAGGTGCAGGCTGCGGGACCAGCAAACTCTCTGCAGATCACAACTTGTTGCAGAGAAAATGGTCACATAAGAGGGGATTTTCAGTGTACCCCTGTTGGTTGCGGTAGCACATGGCAGCAGAGCTCTTCCCACACTCCTCGTCTCCCTTTCACCATGCCCAGGGAGAACCAGCCTGTTTGAAACCTGAATTTAACGCACAGTACCCTCACTTTGATCAATTATTTTAGCCTGATTTATCTAAGTTTTAAAATATTCTCTTTCCGAGAAAGGAAACTTAATTGTTCCCTAAAGCAAACCTAAAGCAGAAACAAAGAAGCTTATAAATTCTCATAGTAATCCTGCACGCTTCACCTAATTTTCTGTCTCATACTCAAAATACATTTGTCGGTGGGATAATAAACAAACCGTTTCTCTGACCCTGATGCAATTTCTGCACCGTGAACCTTAGGCTAGGAAATGGTTCTGGAAAGATCAGAACAACAATCTGGACTTTTGCCCCACCTCATTTTTTAAGAATATCAAAGTTATGCTATGAATGTTTTTAAAGCTCTGCTTATGAGCATTTGACTAGACTGGGTTATTCAATGTGGTAACCTGAAAGCTGAGCCCAGTGTATGGCGCACGGTGGGTCGAAATGGTTTTGTAATACTTCCCAATAGCCATTGCACCTCTCCTCCATTGGGTAGCACTGTGCAGTTTGCGTGTCTACCCCTCCTCCGTCTGCAGGGGTGGACCTCAAATAGCCTGGGCCAATCACTATAATCTCAATTTCTTATCCGTGGTGATGGGTTTAGGGAAGGCAAATGACTTAAGTTGTTCCAATAAAGTGAAGCTCAAGACCTTTGTTGAACAGGGGGAGTTCTTTCTCACTCTGGGCAGACTGATGTACAGATATGAACCTCAAAGTAAGACTGTCATTTTGCTCCTAAGGGAAAAAAAAATCAGCCTTAGAATAAATATAGTACCCACAGGAGAGCCAAGCTTGAGGGAAATGTAAAGAGACAGAGCCCTGATCAGACCATTCCTGAAGCCTAAGAACCCTGGACTTTTTTCAGTTATATAATCCAACAAATTATGTTCACTGTTTAAGCCACCTTGAGCTCAGTTTTCAGTTACTTGGATTTCTAGCTTTCAAATTAACACAGAATTCTTCAATAAATGTTCATCGAATGATTGCATGGTTGTATATGCTGTAATTTAGTCCATATGATAATATAACATTATGTACCAAATTTCTATTACTAAGGTATCTGCAGCATGGTCTGGAAGTAAATTTGAAAATTGTGAAGTATTGACTCTTTCATCCATGGTGACAGGTCATTGCCTAGTAAGGAAATGGACAGAAAGAGATACTATGCTTCTAAAAGATTTCTTTACACTTCCATAGACATGAACAATGTTACATGTAATTGTTACATAGATGTAAAGTGAGGTATCCAGTTTAAAATTGTTAAGGCAAAATATTTTAAAGAAATCATCTAATGGTTCTCCATGAGGAAGACAAAAACATCTGAAAAATAGATTTGATCTGGACCATCCTTCTTCTCAATCAGCCTTCCAGTGACTGATGGCTCACAGCGGTGAGTCAGCTGGCCAGGTACAGACTGGGTCTGCGCCTTCTAATAGCCACCTCCATGCAAAGCTGACTGGTCCTCCAGCAGATCCTAGAATGTGAGCTCCAGGAGAGCAGGAACTTGACTTACTTCACTGTGTCCCCAATGCCTAGTCTGGGAAACATGGTACTTACCTGTTTATGTCCTGTTCATGACACATGATAGGTGCTCAATAATATTTCTTGAATAAATAAATGATAACAATTTATGACTTGGAACTCATATGCTTAGTCATATTCTGAGATTCATATAAGAGACTGGAGGAAGCAAAAGGCATAATTTAGCTAAATTGGGTTTTCCCCCCAAGCTGCTCTTGGACCAGTTAGACACCCATCAGATTCCTACATCCATCTAAGCTCTCTTTTGGATAAGCTCACACTCCCTGAAGGCATTTTCTCAAGAGAAACATGCAGAATCTGCCTCTCGGGGGAGGAGAATCAGGTAAGTCTTTAGCCTAAGAAAGAACATACGAACGATCTTTGCCAGTTGTGAGATCTTGGGAAAGTCTCTTTACCTCTTTGGGTGATTTCCTCATCTTTAAAATGAGGGAGTTGAACTAGATGAGTAGCTTTTTGAGCTGGGTTTTATAGCGCCCAAGATATTTTATAGAGCAAAAGAAGAGAGAGAGAGACAAAGCCAAGTAGCTGAGGCTGGAAGTCCTCCGCTCGTGCATAAACAAACGAGAGTTTGGAAGCTGATTGTCTAGGACTAAATCACAGTCCTGCCATTTACCAGCTGTGGGATCTTGGGCAAGTTACCCAACTTCCTGTTTTTCGGTTTTTTCACCTGAAAGAGAGATGGCAATAATACCTGCTTTACAGGGTGCTGTGAGGATTAAATCAATTCGTACATATAAAACCTGCTATAATATAAGTGCTATTTAAATGTTAGCTATTGTGATGTTTTATATATTGGAGTTTCCCATAATATTTGCATTCGAAAGGTACAAAGGACTTGTACTGCCAACAAAACAAAAAGATTTCCATTTTCGGGGTCTTTAATTAGGATGTAATAGGTAACAATAATTACAAAAGGTCTGCTAGAGTGATATTAACCTCTCTAACCACTGCCCATTAGCACCACAGCTCCCTGCCGCCAGCCAGCCAGACCCTCTCCAGTGTGTTTAACTCGGCACAATGGGCTGCTGCCACTCTTGTGAGCTTGCTTTATCTTCTGAAGATTATGCTGCAGTTCTATTCAAATGGCCTCTGCATGGCTGGGTGTCTGATGCCTGGCGCGAGACAGAGAAGGGCTCCGTGCCTAATCACCTACATTCCTGTGACCACTAAAGGAAAAGATAAATTTCCTTAACTGTCAACATGTCAGGGAAGGCATTTTCTTAACAGAAAATGGTGAATATATGAAAAGATAGAAACCTCAGGCAGTTAAAAATTTGCAAGGAAGGAGTGTCTGGCAGTTCCAGGGCTTTAAAATTCCTTTTCTGAAGATACTGTATGAATCTAAATAAAACCTGAATGATTATGCTAATTATTCACACTAATAACCTTGCTTGGAAACTTCTTTATCAGTGGTTTCACTTTCAGAATGTCATAATGACTGCAAGGCATCTCCTTCCTTCCCTTACCTGGAGATGAGGATTTAAAGTCATTTCTCCAATCTCCAGAATTGAGATTAAGGTACAATCTAACACTGGACCCACGCGATCCAAACCCACCTTGGCCTGAATTTTCTAGTTTGCTTTCCAAACACCGAGCTATCGCCTTTAACATTTGACCCATATTCTACATTTCTGTTAACGTTCGCTCTGCTTCTCCCTTTTCTCCCCCTCTCTCATTTTGTTCCTTTCTCCCTCCTTTTCACCCTTCTTCTCTTGTTCTCTCTCCTGGAGTTCATTCAGCTTAAAGGAAAAAAAAACTGCTTCTGCCTATTCCTCGCGACTAAGGTTGGACAGGGGCATCTCTGTTCTAGAAATATGCTAAGATTAATCCAATTTGCGAGGACATGAAGAAGCTGTAAATATTTATGAGCAACAGAGAAGAAACTGGCCCAAGTGCACAAAGTACGGGAACTAGGTGGAGGAATGGTCACACATCAGTGACCCCCTGAGTGCCAGGTGCAATTAGCCACTGGTACCTCCTTTTTGGGGTGAGTGGTGGGGAAGAAAAGCAGATGGGAAGTCTGCCCTGGGCATTACGAGTAGTAGAAGTATTCTCTCTCCCTTTCCTTTACCCCCAGCCTATTTTTAACTACTCACTTGGCGATTTCAGGGACCAAGTTAGTAATCAGAAACTTCCCACACCTCCAATTGCCTATGCCTACTTCAGATGGTTGACACAAACTTCTGCTGGGAAAGGAGAAACAGACTCAAAGATGCTCACTCCTGTCTTCCCCACACCTTTCTTTAAATCTGTTAGAAAATACCAGGGGATCCACAGCTTTTTCCACATTTGTATTCAAACACATTGAATAGCTGTTTTGAGGTTCATGTTCAACAGTGGAAATGTCAAAATCCAAAGGAGAGTTCCTGGAATGATCATCTTGTTTGTTCCAATATAGACAATAATTTAGAAACAAATGCATTTGTTTGTTACTGGATAATTTATTACTAGAAACTTATTATTGCAGAGTTTATTCAATAAATAGCCCCCAGCTCCTTCTTACATTGTACTAGGAATGGGGAACTCATTACCACCAAAAGCAACTCAATCATCTTTGTCCATTTTGGTTCATTTAGAAACATTTGAAGAAACAAATGAATACCTGCTTCCCAGTGCTTGTCTGTTGGTCTTTTTTTTTTTTTTTTCCTTAGGGTCTGGCACAAGTCACTACATATTACTACTCTGTAGTCTACATTTTCTCTTTTTGCTTTTTTTGTTTTGTTTCTGTGGGTCTGATCAGGGTCCTAAGTCTCTTCTTCTTTGGAATAATTCTCCAGTGTGGGAGTTGTAGAGAGAGGCAGGGCATGCATCTCACTGGGGCAGCCAAAGAGGGCTTGGCAGTCTATGTAGCCGAATGGAAGCTCCGAGTCGGACTCTGCATATAGTGGGGAGTGATGCAGAGGAACAGGAACAGCACAAGATTATTTATGCTGGTAGAGAATTGCCCAGCAGCAGTGACCACAAGTGAACAGCAGAGATGGTGCCAGAGGCAGCACCCTGGCTGGATGGTTCCTGTGGTACAGCCACAGTTCTAGCTTCTGTTGCTTACCTCCCACGGCTCTGGTGTATTTTCCCTGCCAGTTTTCCCAGGCTTCTGAAGAGCTTGCAAATCACCCAGTAACCTTCCAACAAATTCCTTTTTTTTTGCTGTTGGCTAAGGTTGCCAGAGTCAGTTTCTGCTGTTTGCAACTACAAGCCCTGACTCGTACTCTTTCTTTCAAATATCTATAGATAGTTAATATGCACGTTTGCCTTTTTTTTCTTTTATATTTTTAGGATAAACCTTACCAGTTCCTCCAATACTTTTCCAGATGGTTTCATTTCCCATCTTCTCACCATCTCGTTGCTCATGTATTGAGATGCACAGTTGTTTCTGCACATCTGAACAGAGCAGGACTGTATGTTCTCTCTTTCTAGATCTTGATATACTAATGTTACCTGGGATTTATAGCCACATCACACTGTTGATTTATACTGAACCAAAAAATCCACAATTCTTTTTCCACATCTTATAAAAAGCCATATTTCCCTCATCCCATATTTATATGAGTGTGCATGTTTTTTGTAGGCCCAGAATTGCTTTGTCTTGGGGAACCCAAATTCCCAAGTAATTAGGGAATTTTATGCCATTTTTATCCTATGAATGAGTCTGACTTCACACCACATTTTCCCAGGGATGAATTTCTGGCCAGCCTCGGGCCTCTATCCAATCCTTCAGAGGCCTGACCATCTTGCCCTGAACCTCCCACTCTCCAGCACTGACTCTCCAAATGACTTAGCCAACCATCCCTAATGAAAACCACTTGTTTTCAGGGGCCCTCAATGATTCACTTATTCAGTCCCTGCTTAAAATACACACACTGGATGTCATAGTTATAAGATGATTGGGTGGCTTTGGGACCGTATCCCCCATTCTTTTCCTCTTAGACTGATCTTCTAGTTCAGTCTGACCTTCAGATTTGTGTCTCAAATAACTAAGCCCACATTTCAGTGCCTTTTCTTAACTGGGTTTTGGACACAGGAAAGGGATAGGGGAAGAGAGGTTTTAAGATGTGCCAGGCAGGGTGCTGACACCTTCTAAGTTTTATCTAATTTAATTCACTATGAGAGATATGATTATCCCAATTTTAAAGTTTAAGCAGCTGTGTCTCAGAAAGTATAAGCAACATCTATTAAGTGGTGAATCTAGAATTCAAATCCAGATTTTCCCCCGACTAAACTCTCGTGTCCCATTTCTGACATAACCAATGGAACTGAAGTGTGTGAGCAGAGATTTAGAGTGGAGAGCAACTGAAGCAAGACACGTTCCCTTCATGCATTCACTTCACCATGTAAATAAAGAGTATGAGGGGTTCCAAGGAAAAAATTTTGCGGTTTCCTCCATCCCTTATTCTGAAAATGGGGTCAAGATGTTCAGACAATAATTCATCATGGGTAACCCTAATCCTCAAGGTACTTTTTAAATATGAAGGGTAGTTTTGTCAAGACTGTGATACACTTTGTGGAGAGAGAGCCCCTGCCAGTCCCCAATACGGCCCAGAACTTTGTGAGAGGATAGGATCCCTCTGATGACTAAAAAATGCTAAACTAGGAACAGACCTGACTCTGTTCTTGGCCTTATATAGTGGCTTAAGCTAAAAAGAGCAGAGAAACCTGGGACCCACTTAGCTGAGCCAAAGACTTCCCTCCAAGAGCACAGAGTCACTCATAGGCACCCATAGCCTGAAAACTTAATTTGGGTCAGTAGCCTGAAACATTTCTCCAACCAACCCTTTTCTATAAGGTGCTTACAAATAGAAAAATTGTCCAGTTTGAATTTCATTTCCTTTTATCGATTCTGCAGGGGCTGGGAGCAGGGCAAAGAATAAAGGTCTGGGTCATTTACAAACTGGAAAAGAGGTCTCTCATGAAAGCTGATGGTATCGTATTGGAGGCGAGGCAATGCCAACAGCGCTGGCTTATTTCTGTTTTTAAGCCTCCGATCCTGCAACCACAATTGCTACCACTTTGGTGGCAGAAGGAAGATGTTTATCCTTCACAAAGGCTGTGAGCTTTCCAACCCTTTATGTAATCTCCCAGGCCACCAAGGGGCCAGCCACATGGTGTCTGCAGATGCTGAGAGAGGCGGACAATTCTCCTACTAGGAATTTCTCTACTGTCCCTCCAGCGTGAATAGCAGGACTTTTCCCTTCCTTCCAGCGGCAGAGAACCTGAGGCTCCATTACTGACTGCCAACTTACCACCCAGGCCTGACAGCAATTTGTAACTCAGTTTATACAAGCTCGCCTACTGTCTGCATTTTTGTTTGTAAAATGAGCAATTTGCTCTTGGTTCCTTAGCTCCTCTGTGAAGGCAGCCACAAGGGCGGCTCGCTAAGAGGGGGACAGCTGGTCAGTGAAAGCAAAATTCGGATCATCAAGCACATGGCCAGCGCTTTGCCCCAGCCTGGATCCTGTAAATAGTTTTGTTACACAGAGTTGCTCTCCAGAAGGCAAGCGCCAGTTCTCCCTGTGTGGTATTTACAGCAACAGAAAAATCAAGCCAAAAGGAAGAAGCTTTTGATGAGATGTTTGGGAGGTCTGGGCAAATGCACTGTCCTTCTGGGCAGCCACTTTCTTTTGAAAGAATGTCTTTCCATTTGAGATAGGAGGCGTGGGAGCGAGGAAAAAGAGGTGGCAAAAATTTGTCCAAGCTTGCACTCCAGGGGTGAAACAAACCAAAGCGCTTGTGAGGTGATAAAGACGTGGTGAGGAAATAAAAAACCACAGCCGATGCTTATTGCCTCAACGGCTGCAACATTATCTCACCACTGCCTCAGAGCATATGTTCAACAGTAGTGTGAAGATCTGGGGTCTCAACTGGGCTCTGAACACAGAGGGGAAAAGGTGAGAAACAGTGCATGAGGAGGAGCCCATGCTGACAAACCAGCCAGAAATTCTGAGAACTTATCCTCCCACCTCCCACCCACCGCCATTACCACCCTTTCTACCGTATGCAAAATATTTTGTCATCAAGAACCAGAAAGTGTGGCCGTCCCAGCTACCTGTGCTCCATATTTGCAGAGAAGGGAGGAGATAATAATTAGCTGACCTTCCTCCTTGCCCACTACATCCCCACCCCACCCCCGTCAAGGGGAGAAGGTACAGATTCAGACTCTTATCAAGCATTCAAAAGATTTCATGGGAACACCACACTTTGTTCCATTCTGGCTTCTCTCACAAGGGGTGGGGTAGGGGGCGGCACATCTTCAAACGCCTGCTGGCTTAATGGTGACAGCTGCATGCAACAGGCTTGCTTATGGATTGCCTGGTGCAGTGAGAGATAACTGCAGGGTAGGACTTCAAAGGCGGATCCACTGCAGCCATTCCTGGGGCTGCTGCTTACAGTTGGTGGCTCCTGGCATGCAACAAGTGAGCCAAAAGAAATGAAGATATTAGAACTTTCCCATATGCAATATAAATTATGAGGCAAGGAGGCAAGAATTAACCTGGAGAAGTATTTTTGGACTTTTTGTGTAGTTCAGAATGATGTTTGTCTTAGGTAGATGGTGAAGAGAATCAGCTCATTGTAGCATGTTAGTAGAACCAAGACTCTTATTTATGTAACAGTTTATACATTGCATTTTAAGACCGGGAAATAGCTAAGACTGTTTTTGGTTTTATGTTTTGTGTGTGTGTGTTTCTCTGTTGTCACCTAAATTATCTGCCTTTGCCTTCTTTGCAGAAATCATGTATTAAAAGTTGGCTCCATGTTAAAATGTCTGGTGGCCTTTGATCTAAGACTAAGGAGCCGTTATGGGAGAAACTGTCACACAGAAGATTCAAGAGAAGACTTGAAATCGTCAGTTCCTTGCAATGGGTAGCACAGATGGCTGTTTAAGGAACCACATTAAAGAGTCACCATGAAAGGTAGTTATTTCCTGTCTTCTCCATCTGGCTGGTCCTAACGAAATGCACCCCAAAGAACAGACTCACTGTGACATAGTGTGGACATATGTAACTACGGATGCTTTTGGTGAGGCTATTCATTTTGGTAAATTGCCTCCTTCTGCCACCCACCACCCAATTCAGCCCCCATTCCTTCTTTCTCTGCCTGTCAAAATCCCACTTGAACAGGGACACGTTAACATAACTTCTCAAACCTTGATTTTCTCATCTGTGAAATGGCAAAGAAAATGCATTAAACTAAAGGTAATATCTTGCTTTGCTTCATTAGATAGAGTTGGTTCTTCAACTTGAGAAGGAGCTTAATGAATAAATAAATTAAGGTATATTTATGTGGTAAGATACAATATAACCAAAAATGTCCTCAGACCTCAGGAAAATATTGCAGTGTAATTGTTAACTGAAAAAAAAAAGCAACTGTTTTGAGGAACAAATGAGATAATTCATGAAAAATTAATATGGTGCCTGGCATATGTTCCAGCACTTAAAATATACTTCACTTTTATTGTTACCTTTCCTTCGGGTCCCAGATAGTTGGGAATCATGTCCCCCGCAAAAAGAATGTTCAGGTCCAACCTGGTCCTGTGGGTGTGAGCCCATTTGTGCATAGGACCTTTGAAGATGCTGTTAGCTAAGGTGCACCCAAGCTGAATGAGGGTGGGCCTTAATCCAATATCACTGAAGGCTTTATAAGTAAAGGAAATTGGACAAGGATGCAGAAGCCAAGGTGAGCAGCCAGAAGCTGGAAGTCAATGGAACCCAGAAGAGAAAGGAGAAGACGCTGCCATGTGCATTGTCACATGTCAGATAAGCCAAGGAACCCCAAGATTGCCAGCCAGCCAGAGGATACTGAGCCTGGGAGGAAGCCTTTGAAATCATGAGCTAAAAAATTCCTGTTGTCATGCGAACCCATTGTATGAGATTTGTTTTAGTAGTTGGGAAACTACTAAAATCATCAAATATCATCTCCTTTATGAAGTCTTCTCTGGTCATCCAGGCCAGAGGTAATCTCTCTCCTTAGTTGCCCAGCACTCCATATAGTCACCCTGCTTTTGGCACTTATTACTCTATAACTTGCATTGTGCTTATTTTTACCATGTTTCATCACACCTTATAATAAATATCCCCGTTTCTTGTTTTGCTTCAGTTGGAATGTGTTGGTTTTGCAACCAGAAAAGGAGCAAACTAATAAATTAGTTATGATGTATTCATATGATGGATTATAACATAACCAAAAATGACTTAAGTCATGAGGAAAATGTTAAATTGAAATTGCTAAGTGGAAAAAGCAACATGGAATACTGCTAACATAAAACATTTACAAACTGTGAAACAGGACCAAAATAGATGCCCGTATATAATACACACAGTTATATAGAAAAAACACTGCCAGGAAATATGCCAAAATGATAGCAATGGCTAGAAACTTGGGCAGGGGATTATACCTGTTTTATTATTGCTTTGCTTTACAAATTGTTTAATTTTTCACATTTTCTACTAATCAGAAAAACAAAAAGTAGTTTTGTTTTGTTTCTTTTTGTACTAAAAATCAAATTGTGAGCTATGAAAATGGGGTAAAAAAAAAAAAAAAAAGCAAGGATAAGGAGAACTTTGTGAATTACCAAAGATGTCTGTTCTTTCAACAAGCATTTTTAGAACAACTGCTGTGAGTATAAGGTTTTTTAAAATATTGGAAGGGGTGGGCCACGGTGGCTCAGCAGGCAAGAATGCTCGCCTGCCATGCCAGAGGACCTGGGTTCGATTCCCGGTGCCTGCCCATGTAAAATAAAATAAAATAAAATAAAAAATAAAAATATATTGGAAGAAACAAATAAATTTGAGATTAGTCCTGACCTCAAGTAAATTGATATTTAGTTGGAGAGAAGAGATATACAAATGGGGATAATTACATAGATTAGTAGAAGAAGAAAAAGAGACACAATGAGAGGCTTAGACAGCAAAGTCTACCCGTGGGGATTCTGATGTGTGCACTTCACCAAGGAATGACTTCCCAAAGAAGCAGTCCCAAGGGAGGACAAACTCTGTGGCTAGACAAACCGTGTCACAAGGTTGATCTTTATATAATTTAAAATGCCAGGAATGGAATGAATAAATTAAATTCATAAATTTAAATTTGTATTTAAACTTTTTTATTTCACATCTTTTTCTGACTCATTTTTTTCTACAGAGTTGCTGGCAAATAGCAAAATAGCTTAAGTTTGAACTCCATCCAGTTTTGGTTAATCTACCGATACTCAATGGAATGACCAGGCAAGCAGCAGAAGGAGAAAAAAGCAGGCCTGGGGTAAAAAGGAAGCCCTGCTCCGTCAGAAGGGTAGAGTAAGACAATTCAGGCTCCCTCTTCAAAAGCTTTGACCAGCCAGTAAGAACTGGCAAAAATGTCTCTCTCAAAGTTCAAGAAATAGTTAAATGACTACAGTAAGAGTGCCAAATGAAGAAAAAGGCTACGTAAAAACTGGAGCCCTGGCTGACTCCTCCACCATCTCTTCACTGGTGGGGAAGCCGGCACATGTCCCAGTGTGGATCCCTGGTCCCAGTTCCAGAGGGAACAAAGCCAACCTCAGGTATATTCGGGGAGCATGTATGTCTGGCCCGATCTGGCTAGTGGTGTCCTGAAAGACTTGCCATCTCAGAACTTGTCCTGCAAATAGAAAGCAGTTCTCAGAGCTCTCCAACAGAATGCTGTGGGAGAGTAGATAAGCCATGCTGCCTGGGGCAAGGGATTGTACTTTTGGTTTATAACTGTACTTTTTACTTCCTACAGGAACTTTCCTATTTCCTAAGGAAAGGGGTGCATTCTTATCTGTGTAAATGGGGGAATTCCTAGGACCATCCTCACATGCCCAAGACAAGACACATGCACAGAAAGGATCAAAAAGGTCCATAAACCTTGGCTTGGAGTTATTCACTGAGACCACTTGAAAAATTCAATCTTCAAAGATTGGGAAAGGTGTTTCCTTTTTTCACTTCTATTTTATTGGTGTTGGTGTTGGTGTTGGTGTTAGTTTGTGGTATTCAAGGAAAGCTCTGCTATAACACTGGCTAATACAAGCTCAAGGAATAGACACTTCTAAATCTAAATACCAGCATCAACACATTAAAATATCAAAAAGTCTAAGTGTCAACAGAAGGCTTCGAAACATACAAAGAAACAGGAAGCAATGGTCCAGACAAGGAGAAGATCAAATCATTAGAAACCATCAGTGAGGAAGACCAGACCTGGGACATATAAAACAAATACTTTTTTTAATGTTCCTGAAATATGTTCAAAGAGCTAAAGGAAAACATGGATAGAGAACTAATGAAAATTAGGAAAACAGTAAGTGAACACAAAGATAATATAAATATCAAGACAGAAATTCTGAAAAAGAACCAAACAGATCTGAAGATCATAATAACAAACCTTTTGAGTTCCCTAGAAGATTCAACAGCAGATTAAAGCTGATAGAAGAAAGAATAAGAGAATTGAAGATAAGACCATTGAAATCATTCAGTGTGAGGAACAGAAAGGAGAGGGAATGAAAAAAGTGAACAGAGCCCAAGGGATCTCTGGGAATCATCATGTGCAATATATGCATTGTGGGAGTCCCAGGGGAGAAGAAAGAGTGAAAGGGGCAGAGAGAATAAGAAAAGAAATACTGAATGAAAACTTCCCAAATTTAACAAGGGAAACAAATATACACACCTAAGATACTCAAAGGACTGCAAACAGGAGAAACCCAAATAGACCCATGCCACAGCATGTTATAATCAAACTGCCAAGCACCAAAGATGGAATTCTGAGCTGCAGAAGAAGCAATTAAGTCACATGCAATGGAGCTTCAGTAAGATTAAATTCTGATTTCTTATCGGAAATCATGAAGGTAAAAAGGCAATGGGATGACATATTTAAAGTACTGAAAGCAAAAAACTGCCAACCAAGAACTCTATATCTGGCAAAACTGTCTTTCGAAAATGAGGGAAAGATTGAGACATTTCCAGATTAACAAAAGCTGGGGGAGTTTGTCGCCACTATACTAGACTACAAGAGATGCCAAAGAGAGTTCTGCAGGTTGACAGAAAAAGACGGTAAACAATAGATCGAAGCCACATGAGGAAATAAACATGTCCAGTAAGGGTCATGCCATCGGTAAATATAAATGCCTGTACTGTTATATTTTTGGTTTGTAATTTCACTTTTTACTCCCTAAAGAATCTAAGAGACAAATGCATAAAACGCAATGAAAAAATAAGCGGTTTTGGACTTGTAATATAAGAATACATAATTTGTGACAAGAACAACATAAAGGTTGGGGGAGGGAGGGGTAGGAGCGTAACTTGTGTACACTATTAAACTTAAGTTGGTTTCAAAGCAAATAGATTGTTATATATTTAGGATGTTAAAATTAAGCCCTATGTAACCTCCAAGAAAATATCAAAGAATATTCAAGCTCATAGAGACTGAAATTCGGAGTACAGGTTGCCAGGGCCAGGGGGCAGGGGGAATGGGTTATTGATGCATAATGGACATAGGGTTTCTGTTCGAGGAGATGGAAATTTTTACTAACAAAAGGTGGTGAATGTGATGTATCCCACTGAATGGTATGCTTGAGAGCAGTTAAGAGGCAAAGTTTATGTTGTATATGTGATCACATAATTTAAAAAAAGAAAAGAGAAGGAAGAAAACTAAAGAGATGATGACAAATAAATGCACAATCTTGGATGAGATCTAGCCAGGGAGGAGAAAAAGGCTCAAAGGGACGTTAGTGGAACGTATGGAAAAAACTGAAATATTGACTCTATGCTTTATATTAAAGTCACATTTCTTGAACTTGGTAACTGGTGGTTATAGAAGTGAATATCCTTTTTCTTAGGAAATGTACATGGCAGTACTAAGTGTTTAAGGAGTGTGATGTGCCTGCAGTCAAAACTTCAGAAAAAGATTGAGAGAGAGAGAGGCAGAGAGAGAACAATACGATAAAATGTTAAAATTGATCTGGGTCTTTGGGGAGGTGGCTAGGAGTAGGTTGGAAATCTCTGAATAGGGTTTGTATCATTTTTGTAACTGTCCTGTATGTCTGAAAGTAGCTCAAAACGAAAAGTTAAGAAAAACCTCAATGGGACCTTTTCTCTACAGACCATTAAATTATAAAATTTGATTTTTTAATGCTAAAATATATTCAATTCCAGATGAATTTTATGGAAACTAAAGTCTTCTTGCATTTCTTCTGAACAGGAAGTTTTATCTGATTTTATCAAAGCTAATGTAAGTAATTCAATCTTTCATCTTGTTCTGGTCAGACATTTTGATAGTCTCTGTAAACCATCTTGGGAGAATTTGGTGCCAAGACATCCAAAAGCTTCATCTAGGATTGCGAATAAAGCACAACAGCCTTATTTGTTGAAAATTTTATCAGTGTTCAAATTTCCTATTCTCCACTCAAAGGTCTCTATTTCATTAGCTAATGAAAAGGTAACAGCTTCAATTGATGGGAAAACCAAAGTTTGGTTATCCCTTTGTAACACACGAGAAAAGAAGAGGAGTGGTATTCCAGTGGCTCTTTAAAAGAGAAGAAAGCATGAGGATCAATGGTGTAAGAGGAGCTAAATAGAAGCAGAACAGACATGCAGGTTGTTTAGAAGCCTAATCCAACACAACCTACTCTATCAATATACTCAAAGGTGTCACTTAAGTCAGAAGTTCACTTTGGAGAAAAGCAGAAGCTTCTTTGATCAAGGCCAGAACTTTTTGATACTTCCCACTAACTCTCAAAACAGAGATTTGGGCATTCAGAAGGCTCGCTGAGGAATTATATATTTCTGGGTTCTGCAGAAAAAACAGTGACAATTTTAAATGAAGATGTTGAATCTTCATTTAAATGAAATGAAGGTCCATTAGCAAAGGGACTTCACAGTTTCTATCAGGTTCTTAGATGCAATATTTGGAAGGGGATACATACTCTCTTGATTACTCTCATCATTATGTATAGTCAGAGGTCACAAATTACATTCCCGAGCCGAATCCGTCCCAGCCCATAGTGCCAAATGGCCTCCAAACAGATTCAGTCTCTGGAGGCCAATGCCAGAAGCAGCTGAATCTGCTGTGGTTCCCTGAGTCATCCCTTCCGCCCATCTCTGAGGCTTCCCTCAAACTTCTGTTCTAAAGACAAGGCCATAGAATGCCTGGCCCTCAGCTGGAGGTACCTCTGCCCAAAGAGGCAGAAATTTACATGCCTTAAACCTTATCACCCCTTGATTTACAAACTGAAACTTAGAGCCTTCAAGGCAGTCTTCTGGAAATATTGTTTTCAGGTCATTAAAAAATGCATAATATCATTAAGCATCCACATTTCTAGTAACTGGCATTGTTGTTACTTGAATACTTATATTCAAGCCAGAATATAAGCATGCCAGGAACTGACATGACCTGTTATGTCACCAAAATAAAGGAGCTGACACTGATAAATGTCAGGTTGGCTTCTTTGTGGGTTTTCCCCTTCCTTCTACATCTTGGAGGTTTTGTTTTCTTTTCTACTCTGAAAATGAAGTAAGGTGCTGAGCAATCAAGGGCTGGAGTCTCTTTCAGAACTATCTATGTCCTGAAGGTAGCAGGTTTATCAACTAGCCACCATGTAAGCAGACACAAGGCCCATAACCATTTCCTTTGTCTTAAAGAATATTTGAAAATAATTGATATTCTTGGGCATCCTGCTCATCTGACAGATGCATCATGTGGGGAAGACCAGGTGGGATGTTTCCTTACCATTAAAGTCCTGAGGAGCCAGGGCATCTGAAGGACACGGTGACAGTAGAGTATTTTGGAAGTAGCAATGAAGAAACTGAAATAGATTTTGGGAGAAAACATGAAAGAGCAGCGAGGATGGGGTTGAAACTCTAAAAGGCAAGTTTGCAGAAGCCCCTCCCTCCAGTTCTCCCATTTATTAATCTCTGCCTCTTGCCATCCATTTCTTTTACCAGGGTGATTTAGGGCCATCACATACAGAAGGGAGAAAGCATTGTCTGCAATGGCCATTTTAATTTGTTTCAGCATCCCCTGAACCTAATACACACTATTGGCTCTGTAAAAGAGGAGCTACTATTATTCTTAGGTGTACATGTATGTGTGTATGATTTGTTTATGCTGATTTCTGCTCTAGGCAGATGTCCACATGCTGGCTAAAATAAAAATGCATGTGCACATGTACTAGCACAGCCAACCAACTACCCACATTGGGAGAGCTGACAGGATAGTTATTCAAAATCTCTTCCCTTTTTTTTTTTTCTCGACACATAGCCAGACTACATTTTCCAGCATCCCTTCTAACTTTTGAGGTCGTGTGATTGAGTTCTAGCCAATGTGAGCAGATGTGACCCATGCCACTTCCAGCCTGACAACTTTCCACATGTGTGCCATATGCTTTTTCCCTCCTGCTAGCTCGATGCAGGTGACAGTGAGGCCCAAAGGTATAGCAGAGCCTCAAGAGAGAAAAAGTCTGGGCTCCTGACACTCTGGAGAGTAACCACTCACTGACCAGAAACACTCATCTTGACTTTTACGTGAACAAGATATGAACTGTTATTGTGTTTGAACCATAATTCATTTAGTTCTACCTGTGACTGCTGTTCTAGTTTGCCAGCTGCTGGAGTGCAATGTACCAGAAATGGAATGGCTTTTAAAAAGGGGAATTTAATAAGTTGCAAGTTTACAGTTCTAAGGCCAAGATAATGTTTCAATTGCAACAAGTCTATAGAAATGTCCAATCAAAGGTATCCAGGAAAAGATACCTTGGTTCAAGAAGACTGATGAAGTTCAGGGTCTCTCTCTCTCAAGTGAGAAGGCACATGACAAACACAGGGTTTCTCTCTCAGCTGGAAGGGCACATGGCGAGCAAGGCATCATCTGCTAGCTTTCTCTCCTGGCTTCCTGTTTCATGAAGCTCCCCGGGAGGCATTTTCCTTCTTCATCTCCAAAGGTTGCTGGCTTGTGGGCTCTCGTGGCTATGTCATTCTTCTCTGGCTCTCTCTGAATCGCTCTCATTCTCCAAAGCGTTTCCTCTTTTATAGGACTCCAGAAACTTCTCAAGACCCACCCAAATGGGTGGAGACATGTCGTCATCTAATCCAGTTTAACAACCACTCTTGATTAAATCACATCTCCAGGGAGATGATATGATTACAGTTTCAAACATACAGTATTGAATAGGGATTATTCTACCTTTATGAAATGGGATTTTGATTAAAACATGGCTTTTCTAGGGGACATACATCCTTTCAAACCAGCACAACAGCCATTTAGCCTAACTTAACAAATTTGCCCACAGCTACATTTTATGTGAACACACACAGAGATGTGTCATGTAAGCACAGTTCTCTTCAAAGGTCAAGTAAATACTTTTGAAAGCTGGAAAAACATTTAGGGCTCTAAGAATAGTTTATATCTGAACAGCACTTTACATTTGGCAAAAAGATTTTCATATACATTATCTCATATAATCTTCCTAACAACTCTACGAGGCAGGCAGAACAGTTTGCAGGTGAGAAAACCTGACTCAAATAGTGAAGTGGCTCTCCCAAAATCACACAGCCAGTAAATGGGAGAATTGGGGTAGGACTTAATCCACATACCACTGTCTTAAAAACGCTTTCCCCCTATTCACTAATTAACATCTATACATCTTACTAAAGCTCAGCCCAAGCTTCACTTCCTAAAAACGGGTGGCTACCTCCACTCCAGTTAGAACTGACCATCTGTTCTCTTGTAACCTACTTAGCCCTGTACGTAAATCCACTAAGCTGCTAGCCACGTTTTATTATGATTATTCTTAATTATTATTATTATCACTATTATGTGTTTACATGGACTCTGAAGGATCCTGAGTGAAGGAATTGGGTCTTACTACTTCTTACATCTAGCAGAGTATCTGACTCCAAATCCAACATTCAATGTGCCACAATAGTAACTTGTATGACTCCTAGAATGGGAGGACAATTTAAAGGAAGGTTCATGATAGTGGAAAAGTAATGTCTCCTTTGATAGAATTGAAGCATGATTACAGGCCAAAGAAGATTTTAGTTACATATGACTCAATGAGGCCTTACTAATCTTGAAAGATAGCTGGAACAGAGATCATACCCATGTAGGCCAGAACTGTTTTTTTGTTTGTTTTTGCATGGGCGGGCACTGGAAATCAACCACGGGTCTCCAGCATGGCAGGCGAGAACTCTGCCTGCTGAACCACTGTGGCCCACCCAGAATTGTTTTAATCTGGTTATACTAAGGCAGTTTTGACGATAGGATTGATATTAGAGTCCCAACAGATCCCAAAATGTAATTCTATATGTAAATGTCAGTATAAATGTACACATAAACACGTGCAACCACATTTTAATGAGGAAGAAAAGGTAGTACCTCCATTAACTCCATTTTTTTCTCACCCTTTTAATACATTTAGCTCTGCTAAAGAAGCCAAGTAAAGATCATTGTCAATGAGCTATCTTCCCGCGGCCCTACCACCTGCAGAGGTTAGAAGCAATGAAATCAACCTGGTAGTAACTTAGCTGCGAAGTGAGGCATTTGGGGGGAAAAACTCATTACACTTCCATGAATTATCCAGGAGGTCAGGCTTAAGAGTGGTAGGCTTAAATCCTGGCAGCAAATATATCGGAAATGACTCTCACCACTTCTATCAGAGATCTAAGACTTTGAAGTAATGCGCCTTGCTTCATGAAGGCAGATGAAAATGGAGGAAGGATGCTGCTTGGATGTTTGAACTACATGGAAAATTCTAAAAGACCCTCCCCCTGCCATTCCCAAGAATAAAACTGAGAAGGATGAACCGAATTCTTGCCAATATTAGTTTTCTAGAATATGCTTAGGTCATAGTTAAGGAGAAAGAAAAAGGGAAAAGAAATCAACTGGTAAGCATTCCTGGCTAAAAGACAAGATTCAAATAAGCTCTTTAGCCTTTGGTTTCAGTGTTCCCAAACATCATAAAGATTTCAACTCTTGTAAAAGGGGAGCCAGTTGTTTACAATAGACTGTTCTGGAGGGAGTGGGTGTGTCTCATGAGGCAAATATTTGCCCATACGAGGTAATGAAATTGTATTAAGCTCTTATTCCACTACTGTACATGGTCATCGATGCTACTAGCTCACTGAAGTCTATTTTAAAATCTTGTCAGGCACAAACATTAACAAGAACTTGGCATTTCTCCTTAAGAATATATAATTGACCTTTCAAGTCCTTAATCTTTTTTATCAAAGCGGATGGCAGGGATTTATGCAGAATACTTTGCACACCTCTTTGATTTCAGCCCCCTGGGAACCCAGACATGCATCCCACCCAATCCTGTTTTATTTTCACCATATCCTGTGTTGTTGAATGGGCCTCTTGTAAAAATTCAATATGTGTCCCCTCCCCCCTCCAGTTTTTTTTTCTCTGAAGTTCTAAACAAATCTTACATCAGTTTTGTAATATGTGCAGTTCTCTTACATTCCTCAAGCAGACTTTAAAGGTCACACTTCTAAAGAGTTGGAGAAATCTATTTGCATGGTTAGGAACCCACATGGGCGAAGGCAAGAAAGCAGTTTACCCAACAGTTAAGCACAGCTCAGTACAGGCAAACTGCACAGTCCAGAAATTGACCAGTAGAGATGGGGGTGGAAGTATACAGATCTGGAGTTTGCTCAAACAATCGCACTCTCTTGTTATACCTTGTAACTAAGCATTCCAGCAAAAATACACTGATCAACAGTAGTGCTATTTCTTCATTACAGCGGAAGGGAGTCAGAATTTAGTCAGCTAGTCAGAGTGAGCCAAAGGACGGTGGAAAAACTGAGAAATGAAACAGGACCACCTAATTGTACCCACCAGAGCTAAATCCAGTCATAAAAATTCCTGTTAGCATTTCCAATTCTGTGCTTTAACTGTTAAGCTCATCCCCTTTTCACTTCATAGTATCTCTAAGCACCATCATTCAAAATAATTTCCCTTTTCAGAAACATTCATAAGACAATGTATCTCAAAAGCATTCATTATTTATAAACATTTAACTCTAAAATCGTCTTCCAAGTCAGTTCTGGTACTAACAAGAATCCAAACTACTCTTTGTTTCGAGCTGAATGGTGTGCACAATCTAAAGAAAGACACCAAATAAGTAAGCACTCAACTCTATTGCTATAAAACTAGTAAATGGTGCAACAAACACAGAATCCATTCCAGAAACAATCTGAGATGCATGACTCAAAGCAGCGGACACCCAGAAACAAAAGTAGTCGGAAAATTGGGATAGGGAAGGGATTACATGTCATAAGAAAAGAAATCATGCTGATAAACATTTCTGGAGTCACAGCTAGCTTGCTTCAGTCAATTGCCTACAGATTCATCAAAATATGCCAAATGTAGGTCCAATACCATCAGGGTTAAGAACATTCTTCCCACAGATCAAAGAAGACCTTCAGAAAGTTTTTTATTCAAAATAAATATTGTCTCCCATATATATAAGATCTGTAGACTGTCTACTAAATGCATATTGGAATAATTTCCCAGGTTATTGATTTAACATAAACCTGGGGCTAGTCCTTCGTATCACTTCAGACTCATTTGTTCATTCATTCACTGACTGTCTTTGTTTGGCAATTACTGTGCAGGAAGTGTTTTGCCCTTTCTGTGCAGGACACAAAGTTGGGAGGCAGGAGAGCATCACATTTAACAATACAGACTCTGGTGCAATTCAGATCTTCGGTTGGCTACTTATTAGATGTGTTATTTAACCCCTCTAGGCTTCACCTATCTCACAGGGATGTCGTAAAGATTAATTAGATAAGGTACACCCTAACCATTATTTAACATGATAACTTTTCGAGGTGTTTTTTTTTGAGACTGCAAGAGAAATAAAAAAGCATTTTAGATAGGGTTGCTCATCCAGATCCATACTAGACAAAGATATTCACTCTTCAACATTGTTCTCTTACTCAAACCCCCAACACACACACACAACAGGCACACGCACGGGCACACGTGTGTGCACACACACTATACTCATAGAGCTATCAGACTTACTTTCAAGTAAATATTTGCTATTAAAGTTGTCGACCCGTTTGTATTCAGAATATTTTTTTCCCAAAATAGTCTGGGAAAGGGGCAGGATGGGAGGTGGTGCTGAGCTCACTTTGGACTCATGTTTGAGTCCCTCCAAATCATACATTGTGCTGAAGCCCCATGAGTGTTTACTTGCCTCTGAATTACGCCATTGTCCATCTGAGGAGAAAATAAATCAGCTATGAGGGCAAAATCTAAGACAGGAAAACAGATCTTTGGAACAGCAGAGGGAGGTTTTTATAAGCTTATCCAAGTCTGAAGACAGAACAGCTCATGGCTCTGTCCAGTAATGAATTGACTCAGAATGGCCTTGGGCATCTAGACGGAGCTTCGTCCTCCCCTACCTACAGGCAAAACCTTTTCCCAAAGTGATGGACTTGTATTTTGCAACCAGTTAGCACCTGCTTTCAAAACTTGATCCCACCCTGATTTGTTTCAAGTGGAGCCAGGGGATCAGGACTTAATTAGCAGTGATATATCTCTTACACTGATCAGTTCCATCCAGCTTCCCTCGGGGCCCTAGATCTGTCTCTCTTAGGAATGCCCATGCTTGCTGGGCGGATCTGTTTGCAGTCATCTGGCAGACCCCCTGGTGGCAGAGCAAGTGTTCCTTGACAGAGTGGGATGGAAGACAAGTCTGGGCAGCTTCCAGCTCGGCACCCTCCGTCAAGAGCCTGACCCAGGGATGCGCCTTTCCTGGGAGCTTTCACAGACATGGGAAGAGATCCACCAAGGCTACCCCGAGTGAAAAGATGACTGGAAACTGAGTCACCCTCACCCGCTGGAGGAAGAGCCGTGGAGGTCTCAGCCCCTGTGTTTGCAAATGGTCCTTGGGCTGCTGAGAAGTTTTTTTTTTTTTTTTCCATGGGGAGGAAACGCCTCCTACTCTATAGAAGCTTGAAGCCAAAGTAACATGTTTTGGCAGCCATTATTTGGCAATTAGGGCCTCAGCTCATTGAAAGCATTCTTCCATGCAAAATGTGCCTTGGAAAAAAAACACTAAACCACATCTGAGTGAAAATATAGGAAGTGAACAAAGGGGTGACAGAGCAGTGAGAGTCAAAAAGGGGGAGAGGTCTAGGAGGACTTGGGGCTACTGCACATTAGGCAGATACTAAGCAATAACTGGGTGGCTGGGTGTCTCCACAGCCCTGGCTCCAACTCTGGCCCAGCCCAGAGGAAGGACAGGGGGGATCATATTCATCTGGCACCTGCTCCCAGACTGGGGACTGTCTGGCACTAGCCCTCACCAGCAGGACTTAAGCTAAGGCAAAAGAAGAATGGAGCTGAGTCTGGGACCATTTTATCTTAGTATCCCAGTGAGTGCACACCCCCTCCTCACCTCCGCCTCCCAGAGAGTATGCCCAGGGGAAAAGAACATGGCATCGACACTCCCAGACTTGGGAGTCCCCCAGGGACTGGCAGCTCATTTTTCCCTTCCAGCCTGGCATAAACTCATTTGAAAGGGGAAAATATAAGAGGACAAGTGAGAGTCTTCCCTTCCCCCCATTCCAGGAAGCCCACATTCTTCGATATAGGTTGAGCAATCAAGCGTAATACATTCCCTAACTGTGCAAAGTTACAGAAATAAGGGAAATTATGTCACATGGCACATTATTTCAAATCAATATGAAGTTGCTGCATGCTAATCGAGATGTTACAAATATAAATGTTGCTGCACGATATGGGCTTCTCTCTTACAGGGAACACCTTATTCTTTCCCCACAGTTCCTCAGTTAACTCTCCAATTGTTGTGGTGTGAAACCAGTCAAGGTAAGTTTTTGAGGGCAGGAAACCAGGCCCTGCTAAACCTCCCACACAATAACAGGACTCCACAGCTAAACAAAACCTTTTCCTTGATTTAATGCATAATGGGGTTTCTGCTTGCGGTGATGGGAAAGTTCTAGTAGTTTATGGTGGTGAAGGTACCATGAACCTGATCAGTCCCACCGAGTGGTATGCTTGGGAATGGTTGCCATGGGAAAATTTATGTTATATATATGATTCCACAATCTAAAACAAAAGAGCAACTAAAGAGACAATGACAATTAGATGCAATATATGATCCTGGATGGGGTCAACTAATGGAGGAGAAAAGGCTCATAAGGACATTATTGGGGCATATGAAAATATTTCAATAGAGACTCTAAACTTTATATCAGTGTTAAATTCTTGAACTTGATAATTGCACTTAAGGTGGTTATATAAGTGAAGATTCTCCTGCTCAGGAAAGACATATTGAAGTATTAAGTGTCCAAGGAGTATGATGTACACAAACTACTCTCAAATATTCAGAAAATAAATAAAATAGATATAGAAAGAAACCGAGATGAGATGGATGGATAGTTAGATAGACAGATAGACAATGACAGAGGAATAGATAGGATGATAGGGCAAATGTGGCATAATGTTCTAATTGTTTGATCTGGATATTGGGGGAGGGTATGTTGGAGTTCTCTGCATGGGATTTGTGTTATTTTCTAAACTATCCTGTAGGTGCGAAACTATTTCAAAATAAATTTTTAAGAGTAAAACACTTAGTATAAAAAAAAACTATTAAAACACCCCAACTATCCCTGGTTCTGCTGCGGCAGAGAGAGACAGAATGAGGGCCAAGATATTTGATCTCATCCTCTTTATAACTCCAAAATATGTTCCACAAATTACACCAAAAGTAAAATAAACTGATTTACTTGGTGACTCTGGTGTAACCAAAGGGATAGTTTATCACTCTATCAATGTGTGATAGCCCAAGGGCATTTTTTGGTTTAATTTTATAATTGTAAATTACTTTCCCTTCATTCTTAGGTTAATCTTTCTAACACTGTATGTTAGCATAGAAATTTCTTAATCCTGGGCTGTTTACATATAGCCATCAAATAAACCCTTTTTAGTTTCATCAGAGGAATTTCTTCTTTCTTTATAACAATTCACTTGATAAATAGAATTTAGTCATTACAGTGACATCTCTGAATTCAGCTTTCAAAATATAGATATAGTCTTGGTATTTTTAAAATTGAAATATTATTTATTTTGGTTAGCATATCAAGTTTAAAGTTTCTAGTGGCCATTGACTAAGTCATTTAAACAAAATATGAACAATATATGGCACACTGACATAAATCTTACATGATCAATAATTATGTACACATAATATCTTTGCCTATGTTTAAACAACTGAAATTAGAATATGAACAAACAACTTTCCTCTTGTGTGTTATCTTTTTTATTTGCTTAAATATAGTATGAGAAGGGCGGGCCATGGTGGCTCAGCAGGCAAGAATGCTTGCCTGCCATGCCAGAGGACCCCGGTTCGATTCCCAGTGCCTGCCCATGTAAAAAAAATATATATATATATTTTTTAGATATAAATCTTAGCGTTTATTTTCCAATTTTTCATACTACATATATGTTTTTACTATAAGCTCCCGTTGACTTTGACTTGGGGATGGCATGAGAATATTTTGGAAGAACGCTGCTCCACCCTTGGAGTTGAAGGTATTCCTACCTCAGCAGACACAGAAGTAATATAAATTTTGTCAACATTTGAAAGGCTCATGGGAGTAGAATACATGGTCATTGATTCCTTTCAGAATACTTTTTCAAAATCACTTACTCTTTAAGGTCAAAACCCATGTAAATCCTTATTACACACTGTATAGACTTGAATAAATAATTGTTAAATGAATAGATGAACATTAGGGTCTAACAGACCTCACAAACTTCCATTCTAACTCAATTTTTGGAAGTATTAGATTTTTACAGATGAAACTCTCAGCATTGCTGAATGACATTCTAGGGTATTCACCCATAAATAATTCAATTCATGGGCTTGAAGAAAATTATCACTATTCTGCTTCTTTTTATTGATTCGTTTAAATGCAATCATGAAGCAGGCTTCCCGAGAGCAAAGTGCTTTTTTCTTAACATGCTGTGTTAGGGGGTGGGGTGTGGTTACCTGCTAGGATTCTTCTCTTTGTCTGCATCTCACAACTAAGAACATTACTATAATAACTGATAGCATGTCAGTTTTCTTTTGCATTCATTTTACCTTATTCTACTTCAAGTCGCCATGCTTTGTGTTGACCCTTCTAAACACTTTGCTAATGAGGTATTATACTTCCTGTTAGGTTGGTGAAAAGCTCAGTGATTAAAAAAAAAAAAAACTAAGGAAAGAAATGAAGGGTGGAAGATAGGAGACAATGAAGGATGGGGAAGCAGGCCACATTTATCGCCTTGTAAAACTGTCTGTCATGAGCCAAGTACCATCTCAGCAAAGGAAGAATCAGATTTGGGAAACTGCCTTAGCAGAACAGTGACAAATTGTGAAGGACTTTAACTCCCAGGTTTGGGGACTGAATTCTCCATAGGACAGTCTCCCCAGAATGAAACATACATAAGTACGAATTTCATGGAAAATTGTAACAGCTCTGCATTGCCGGGGGAGAGGCAGACTTTGCTGACCTCGGGTAAATAATTTAACCTCCGTGGTTTGGTGTCTGAATATTAAGAATAATAACTCCGTATCCCTTCCCAGAGACATGGGATTCATGAAGTGAGCTGTCCTCAAATGGCTTCCAGTGCCCAGGACAGAGCTCTTAAGTGAGGTTATTTACTTGATTGGTGGATGAGATTATTCTGTATTTAATTGGCATTTCCTATCTCCGAGAAACAAGAACAATGTCATTTTTGATTCAAAGAAGGTGGTGCACTTAGCATGCTGGAAAAATGTTTTAAACTCTTTATCCACTGAAAAATACACTTCTTTAATAGCCAGCCCCAAAGTGCCTTTGTGCTATGGCACACACGCTGGTTAGAAGTAGGCAGCCTCTTATTCCTGAAAGCAATGGCTTGTCTGCATCTGTATGTGGGAACGGTAGCATTTTAATTCTCTAAACAGAGTTTCAGAGTTGTCTCATTTATTTCCTGTTGACTCAGCTATCTTCTTCCCACATTTTGGGGTTTGTGGTAAATGAAGTATTTGTATTTGGCCTTCTGGAAACAAGACCTTTGAATAAGCTGAGAATCATGTGGGCTCTGTGATTTTTCTTAATGATCTAAACTTCTTTTCTCATATATTCATCAGCTTTAATATGGATTATGCATATATTTGCTAAAGGTGGGACCTCAGTGCTAGGAGAAAACTTAACTAAACACTATATGAAATACTGGTTTAAGATTCCTGACTTCCTTGAAATTCTTTCACAAACAAATCAGCCCTTGTAAATGATACACAAAGCCTTGTTTTGTTTCTATAATTTTTCTCGCTTGAGAGTCAACAGGCCTCCACCAGGGAAAGAAATACTTAAATTCATAATGATAAAAATAGATATTGTCTATGCAAAACCAAATATATACTGCAAGAGTGCCTGTTGTACATTTGACCCAATTCATTGAATAATTTAAAAGAATTTTACAAACACTTTTCTATTTCTCTTTAGTAGTTCTTTCCTTTGATCATTATGCAGTTATAAAATCATTCTTTAAAATTATGTAATTGTTTATAATTTTCATTTTAAACTTTCTGAGTCAAAAGAATTAACTCACTTCCATTTTAATCATTTGCCATTTTCTTTGAAACATCATATTTTAAAACTACAGTCCGAGAGAATTGTTCTGATTCCCAATACAAGATTGGGGATTACTGAGTAGGAGGCTTATTGGGGGCTGGGTCTGGTTTGGGGTGATTAGGTATTTGGGTTCAGGGGTTAGAGAACTGTCTTAAGCAGAAGAAAGAGGCAAATATTTGAGAAGACACACACAAAATCTCTACATAAAATGAGATGTGTTAAGCCTGTGGGACAAGGTAGATCATAATGGGAGAATAATTAGTGAAGCCACTGGTAAAAATCTCTAGGGAGCCAGTGGACAAGGTAAGAGGTACAAACAGAATCAGAACATTCTGAAGGTAGTTCTTCCATCAGTAAGTGCCCAGGTGTCCTTTTGATGTGCTCTGCGTGTGTGTTTGTGTGTGTGTGTAGCTTTAGGACAAGAGTATCTTTTAACATGAAGTTTCCTAGTCTATTTTTCTTCCTCACTCTTTGGTTCTCATTTAGCCCCATGTTTACTAGGGAATGTTATAGTTCCTTCCCTGTCACATGCATGGTACTATGTTTCATTGTATGCAATGTAGTATAAGATAGAACATTTGGGGCTGGATGTGCTGGTACCTAAATTCTGTTATTGAAAACAACACTCTTCTTTCTTCCTCCTCCTCCTCCTCCTTCCATTACTTTATCATTCTGCTTCTTTTACTACGCGTTGGAGTTTGGGGATTGCTGTTGTTCTTTGGTAGCTGGAAGAAGAGAGAGTAGTTTTGGTAAAGGTGGGCCAAGGGAGATTGAAGGAGATGGTGTAGTATTCATTTCCTAACCTTCTCCATCAAGTTCTTTTTCATGAAAAGGAATAGCCAGAAGCTTATAAAACTATGAGTCCATTGGCTTGGGAGCTCAGTAGTAAAACGTGGCTCAGAATTAGGGAGAAAGCCATCCTCTCTGTGTTTGCACAGATGTCAGAATTACTTTGATATCCGAAAAGTGGAAAGGTAAATGCCTTTCTCACGGGCATGGCTCTTCCCATCAGTGGCAGTGGCTGAGGTAACACTCTTCAAAGTGGCTTCCTGGCCAGGAGACATGGATGGTTTGCAGCCAATGCCAGAGAAGAATCGACTGGGCACCATGTGGTGACTGCATGTGAGAACCTAATTTGTGGGCAAAAGTAATATATCCCTCTAGGGATCTCTACAATGAACCTGAAGGTACTCTGAGGAAAGGCTGGACGCCTGCTTGACTTGGGCTGACTGACCTTTGGGTAACTTTATATAACTACAAAAATATATTGTTGATTCCTATCTTTCCTCTGCCAAATGGCAAATACACTAGCTATCATCTAACAATATGAAACTTATTCTCTGGGACATTACCAACTCAACAGTGGTACTGAGATTTCAGTTGGAAGTATCTTATAAAAATTTACAAGCCAAAGATAGAAGACCCGGTATTATAATTATAATAATAATAATTATTTTGTATGCTACGTGGCGGGGTCACATTTCCTTATTTTTCCATGTGAGTATCCCATTAGCGCAGCACCATTTGTTGAATTTTTGTTTGTTTGTTTGTTTTGCTTGTTTGCTTGTTTTTTGAAAATGCATGGACCTGGAATCAAACCCAGGTCTCCCGCATGGGAGTTGAGAATTCCACCACTGAACTACCTTTACACCCCCAGAACCTGTATTATTTTAAAGAGGCAAAGATACTGCAACCTTGCAATTCAGTTTAGGACTCTAAAAAATCAATGCATTCAACTTACAAATATATTCTGGAATTCAATTAGGAGCCAGGCATGCCAGGCTCCAGGGTTAAATCTGTGAAGCAAGGTCTATCCTTCAGGCTCAGAAATTTAAATTTGAGAGTGTATTGTGTAAGATGTGATCTAAGTATAAGGCAGGAAGAGAGGAGCCTGGAGAAAAAATAATGACATTCAAGGAAAAGGCAGAAGAGAGGGAGTCTCTGTAGAAGACAGATGAGGGGTAGGAGAGAGTGACCTTGACAACCTGGTCCCAGCTTCTCTTTGCTCTTCATCTTCCTAGCAAGGGCACTCAGGCATTGAATATCTTCCATGCCATGGAAAAGTCAGGGCTGCCCTTTACCTGAACATGGCATTTTTTCTTGACCATGGCCACTCCATGCTAGCCAGAGTCCTTTCAGAGAACAAGTTGAGAGGAATATCAAATTCTTTCAGCTTCAGGATTCCCAAACCTCCCTAGGAGATCTCTATGCTCCCTGCCTCACCCTTACCGCCACTCAGGTTTTCAGACCATACTCATGTCTCAAATCTCTGTTTTTCCTCTGCATCTCTCATTGGATTACTCTTCCCAGTCCAGGAAGGGTTTCTGTTTTCTTTTGTTTCACTTTGCTTTGGTTTGCTTTCTTGCCCTCTGGCATGACAGGAAACCACCATACCTTGCATTACATCATCCATCCTCCTTATTCTTTGGTTATCTGTATAAACTATGCTCTAGTTCTCTATTTTGTTTCCTTGGAACCCATAAAATCCTCTCTTCTCTAACAAAGCCTGGTTCTTGCAAATGAAAATCTTGGCTTTCATATCTATTTTCCCTGAAGTGAGTTTCAAGAGCCTATTTTGGAAATCAGAACTCAACACTGACTCCTTTGTTCTTGGCTGGTTGCTACTGCCTTCCCCCTAAAGCCAGGGCTGCCCTCGGCTTCACACATGACCAGAAAATAAAATACAGCCAATGATATTTTAAAATATTATCCCAGTATTAAAGAATGACAAGGAACAGTTGAGGTTGGAAACCCTGAATATGTAGCAGCGCTAATCTCACGGGGGCATGATTTTCTTTAGCAACACTCAGACAACTGAGTTTGAGGAAATAGTTGGGCTGGTCCTGCCTGGGGTGTTGAAAAGGCAAGCTCTTTGGAGAACCAAGGGACAAACAAGTTGAGGCTAGTGGCAAGAGTTACTAGATAGGGAAGAAAGTAAAGTCAGAAAAGGGCTGCAGAAAGTATATGTGTCAAGGGCTAGCAGCTTCGAAGAATTTGAAGATGAGTCGATTGGGAAGTAACTGAGTGAGAGAATGAGCGACATTCCTGAACTTATTATTTCAGAGCTTATACAATTAATGACAACTCAACTCAGGTGGGGTCATGTGCAAGGGTGCAGAAAAACATCTTACTGGTTCCAAATTGGGTTATGGGTACTAGAAGTCACCTAAAACCTTGTGCATTTATTGTTTTTGAATTCTTATGAGAATTCTACTGCAAACTATGGAAGGGGCTATACCAAAGGCTTTTCGTTCTCCTGCCCACAGTAAGACCTTATCCTTACCTTGTGCAGGGCTCTTTAAAGCAAAGCCATGGTGAGATCATATGTTGGTGACAATGATGTCAGTCTTTGCTAATCTTAAACACTGCATTTTTGCTGCTTGGTTTCTGGAAGACAACCAGAAAATAGAAATAGTAATTGATATGTATATAGCTTTCATAACATACAAATAGTCTTTGCTTTTCTATCGTTTTAAACTTCAGGTCATCATATACCCACTTTACAAATGAAATGGAGGCTCAGAGAGGTTGAAAACAAATTCATAGAGCCAATCCATCCTCTTTATTCCTTAGCCCTGGTTCTGATCTCTTCCTTCTCTGGCCAGGCACCGCCTCTCAATTCCACCGCATAGCTCAGCTTTGCCTGACCTACCTCTCCGCCCTATATACTCCATAACACATACTTGTTCTGTTTCACTTATGGCACTGTATTGTAATGTAATATTTCACCTGTCCATACACTGTACTAGACCAGAGTATGGCTTGTGACAAGCCCTCACAAGTGGCCTGTCAATGAATAAGTGGACAGCCTTGGAAAGAATGCAGAAGCAATGAGCACTGTGAATAACTAGAGCTTTCCCAAGTTCCATTTGCTGACAACCCTTAAGCTGTCAGGGTTTTCCAGTCTGCGTGCTCACAGTCTGATTTGTGAAAGGGAAAGCCTAAGGGCTTGGATTGACTGGCTGAAGTACCCTGCAAGTTAAACAACAGAGGAGACTGGCATTTAGAAAATGGACATTTCATAGGCAGATAGTCTCTCCTAGACCTTTGGGCTTGATGAAGAAAAGGCCAGGAAGGAGAACAGAATTTTTACAGCCTTGTATATAAAAATCTTCTTGTAAAACTAAACTTCAAAGGGGTAGAGAGTATCACTCTTTTCCAAGGAGTCTCATTAATTATGACAGCATCTCTGCAAGGGAAATACATTGGAAGAAATATTTCTCAACTGAGGAAACTGAGTATGAATTGGATTGATTACCAGAAAACTAGAAAAATACAACCTACTATATTTCCAGACTCCTTTTCTAATGCACCATCACCCCCCACCATGCCATTTAGCCACTCATTAAGGAAACATTTATGGAGACTCTGCTTTATGCCGGGCACCAAGCCAGGAGCCAGGAAATACAGTTGCTGCCCTAGAGGATTCAACATATATCCTGGTCACCAGTGAGGTTTGCAAACAATCTGAACAGGCCAGCAAATATTTGTGACACGATGTGCTCAGTGCTAGGATAGAATTATGAGCAGAGAACTATGAGCAAAGAACTAAGGGATTGCAAAGAGGAGAGTGATTACTTTTCCCTGGGAAGAGATTTTAACAGAAATCTTTAGTGCATCACAAGATTTTGAAAGCCGGGATTAGCAAATTTCCAAATTAACACTTTGAATGAAGCTGTGAAGTGAGCACAAGCCCACCCTCTACTATACTGTCTTTTCAAAATCTTACAGAATTAAGTTATCCACACCTCACACCCCTACCAGCAACTGAAATGAGCTATGCAGAAAGCTGTCATAACCCCTGATGTTTACTCAGCACCTACCATGTGCCATTTATGTGCTAATATTGTTATACGAATGATCTCATTGCATTCTCACGATAAAATCTAAGGGTAAGAAATATTGATATGCCCATTTTACAGAAGAGAAAAAGAGTTCAGAGGGATTAAATAATTCGCCCAAGGATTCATATAGAGACAGACTCCTGACCACTGTATTACTTTGAGAGAGGCAGTCCCTATTCTAATTAATAAGGGTGATTCATTGGTTCAGTCAGATATATATTGAATTACACAAATTAGCATTGCTTTTTGAGGTTCAAGAATTAGTTAACAGCATTCATTTAATTAAATAAAATTAACAATGACTTTTCACATAAAATTTTCTCTGCTTTTCTTTCTGTGACACCAAAACTACCCCACCCCCACTACCACCAAAACAGTTTGAATAGAAATGTAAGTAAAATAGGTCTTTGCTTGTGACATCATGGGCTACACAGTAGAGTCAATGAACAATGGACCTGCAAATTCAGAACACCTTTCATCTAAGCATTAATAGTGAGTTATACTTAAAAAGGCAGCATTTTGCCTAAGCTTCAGCTTAAAATATCCTTGACTGGGTGTGTTAAACCAAAGCACCTAATTAGAGATGATTTAGAGAAATACCTTCCATTGATACTTAATATCCACTAACCATGAAACTCCAGAGGTTTTTACCTGTACCACAGGAACCTCATTTCCAAGGACATGATAATCACCCTGTAGGTGATTTTAACTACCTGATCTCAGAGAGTAGGAACTCCAAGAGTCATCTCTACTCTTCTGTAATGGAACATTCTTGATTACCTCACTCTTCCAGCAGAGTTAAGCAGGATCTTCACAACAGATAACCATTCAGAGAAAAATGACTCGCCAGTTAACTAGAGAGGCAGCATAGATGGCATTTAAATGCCCTACTTTTAGCTTCGAATTGCCTGGGTTTCAATCCCATTGCCTCTACTTACTAAGCATGTGAAATTGGACTAGTTATTTAAAATGTGCGGAACCTAATTCTCCTCATTAGTAAAATGGGAATGAGAATTGGTAGAACTGCAAGCCCAGAAACCCACTGAGTTTAGTTGAGATTTAAAAGATTCCTGGTGTTCTAGTTTGTTAGCTGCGGGAATGCGATATAACAGAAATGGAATGGCTTTTTTAAAGGGGAATATATTAAGTTGCAAGTTTACAGTTCTAAGGCCATGAAAATGTCCCAGTTACAGCAAGTCTATGAAAATGTCCAAACTAAGGCACCAACAAGACGTTGCCTTCATTCAAGAAAGGCCGATGAAGTTCAGGTTTCTCTCTCAACCAGGAAGGCACATGGCAAACGCAGAGATGTCTGCTAGCTTTCTCTCCAGGCTTCTCATTTCATGAAGCTCCCCTGGCATTTTCCTTCTTCCCCTCCAAGGGTCTCAGGCTGTGTGGGCTCTCGTGGTTCTTGTGGTTCTGTCATGTCTCTCATGGGGTTTCAAACCCATTGCCTCTCATGGTTCTCATGGCTCCGAAGTGTTTTCCAAAATGGCTCCTTCTTAAAGGATTCCAGCAAACTAATTAAGACCCACCTGGAATGGGTGGAGGCACATCTCCCTCTAATCCAACAAAGGTTAATACCCATAATTGGGTGTGTCACATCTCCACGGAGATAACCTAATCAAGCTTCCAACCTATAGTGCTGAAAAGGGAAAAAAGATATGGATGCTTCTATAAGATGGATCAGGATTAAAACACGGCTTTTCTAAGGCACATAATCCTTTCAAACTGTACCTGGACATCTATAAATAAAATGCCAGTGTCAATACCAAAATCCATTTTCTCCATTTTTCCCACAACGATAGATTGATAGTTGAGTCCATGGTGGCTCAGCTGGACTACATTTCCTTGTCTCTTTGTAGCCAGATGTGGCCATGACCAAATTGTCTCTAACAGAATATGAATGGAAGTTAGGTGTTTCCCTTCTAGGTGCAGGAATAGGGATATTGGAGGTGCGCTCCTCCAGCTCTCTTCCTCCATACTCCGGTGGAAATTCCAAAAGTCATGGAAGTCACATGTTGGGGAACTACCCCACAATGGGTTGCTGGAAGAGTGCATAAATATGGATGTACGAGAAAAATAGATTTCTGTCCTATTTGCGTCATTACATTTTTACAATTCACATTTTATCTATACAAAAACAGCATTTAAATCATAGAATAGTTATAAGGATGTAATAGGATAGTGCTTGGGCTCTTAGAGTGCCTGACACATACATGGCATTAATAAGCCTTATCTATTAAAGGGACAGGATTGTGTAATGGTTCAGCATGGGAGCTTTGGACCCAGAGTGTGGCTCTGTTCTCTAAGAGTTTGTTTAACCTGGGAAATGTTTTGTTATAGGGAGAGAATGAAATGAGAAGTCTCCTACCTATCCAAGACTTGTCTGACAAAAGCTGAAGAACTCTTCGCCTGCTGGTTCGTTATTACTGCAACAAAATACAAACGTTGCAGGGTTCTAAGTCCAGGGACTCAGAAGCCCTTATTTGACCCAGAAAAGCTCGACCCAAAATATAGAAGGCACAGGTTAAACAGATAAGAATCTAAAAGCCAAACAGAAGTCTCTAATTAATGTCAACAATCTGCCCTTTACAGCTTCGGTTTGGTCACTAGTTAACTGATAAATTAACTAAAGTTCATTTCCTGGTCCAGTCAGCTTACAATTAGGTGTAAGAATGAAAGGAAATAATGACTTAAAATACGATTTGAAATAACAGGTACTCCCCAAATAATTTTATTTGGCTTTGGAAATGTGTGCTTGTAGTATGTGCATATATATTTAACATTTTATCAACACAGGGACTCGTCTTATCTCCAGATCTTTTCTTTTTTCTTTTTCTATTTCTGTGATCAACTTTACACAGGACTAAAAAAAAAAAATCATTTTCTTTCTTACTAGGGTAATTATGCAAAAATCATTTCTGGTGCTGCTAGTTTATTTAAAGCTCTCAAGAAACTTTTAAATTTTATTAAACCCATAACATCTCTGAAAAATGTTAAACGTATCCCCTATAGCCCAAAAATAAGCTCTGCAGTGACTGTGGCTGGGGAATAGTGGACAGGATGTACCATCCCTTTCTATGTGTGTGCACTGCTGTGAAAGGAGAGTCAATCTAGTGGCCAGATATGACTTAATGAACCATTTTCAGTTTGGTTGTTTTATTTTTAGGAGCTTCAGGTTTAGTGGGGCTCTTCAGGAAGAAGACTATTTAAGGACTACAGAGGGCTATTTGCTTCCTAACCTTTTGACCCAAGCTGGATGTCTGGTTTTTCACTGGCATGCTCTATTGTCAACAATGGAATATAGCAGGACCACGAGTACAGAGGGGTTAATTAATACTGGGAGTGAAAAAGAAAATAACCCATACTCCACAGCTACTGACAAGAAAGCAGCAGCTTCACCTCCTAAATCAGCTCCTGGAAACTCAAATAAAGCTGGGTTAGTAGCGTTATTTAACTGATACCCCTCCCTTTAAGTTATTTAATATAGCCACCTACTCCTAAACTTTCTGCTTATATTAAAAATATTTTGACAATACCTAATAAAGATGAAGATATACAGTGCTTAGGACCTATCAATTCCACTCTGAGGAATATACCATAGACAAACGCTCTCATATACTCACAAGAATGTATACAGATGTATGTTCATTGCAGTATTGTTTGAGTAAGGAAAACTGGAAATGGCCTAAATGTCTACCAACAAGAGAACAGAAAAATAAATTCATGTAAATGGAATTCTAAGTTACAGTAAAAATGAATCTATTTTT
Organism: Myrmecophaga tridactyla; assembly: GCA_004026745.1. Taxonomy (NCBI): domain Eukaryota; kingdom Metazoa; phylum Chordata; class Mammalia; order Pilosa; family Myrmecophagidae; genus Myrmecophaga; species Myrmecophaga tridactyla. The sequence continues at coordinate 56,002 of PVIY010006987.1, forward strand.
ATTTATAAAATGAGTATATATATATATATATAATTTTAAAAATTGAGTGAAAAAGTCCATAGTAGAATTACTTGTTCAATATAAACCATTTATATCAAAAGCAGAAACAAAAAAGACAAAACTAAGGATTGCTTAATACCTATACCTATAAGGATAATCTATAAGGATACATATAAGTACAGATATAGCAATACATGAATTTTAAAAACATGTCTGGGAATGATAAAGTTCAAATTCAGGATAGTAGTTATTTGGGGGCAGAGTTGGGAGGGCAGGAAAAGGAATGGGATCAAGGCAGGGTACAGGTAATTCTTAAAGAAAAAAAATCATGACAAAATATTATGATCTGTCAAAGCTCTGAGGGACATCCAAGAGTGTTCATTACATTATTTTTTAGATGTTCCTTATGCCTAAAATATAGGACTTTCTGAAGTGGGGTCCAGATGGATGGATAGCCTGCTGTCATTGCATCATTTATATTTACAAGAGAGAACGTTGGCTATTCCTTTTCCAGGCAACAACACTAAGGATAGGCTGAAGTAAGGCCCCAAACCATCGTTAATTGCAATGGAACTGCAAGCAGTAGCTCAGAGTATCATGCATGAACACTGGGTTAGACTGAGTGCTTACCATGCGCCAGCTCAGGTACTCCCGCAGCAATTCCAGGGAGAAGATACTATTATTATTCCCATTTCATAGACGAGAAAACTGATTTGTAAATAGTCTACTAGCCACAGCCACATGGTGAGTGGAGAAGCCAAGATCCAAAACAGGCTTTTGGGACTCTAAACTGCCACTCATACTACCTCCTCATGTTTTGTGTCCATTGTCTTTACAAATAATTATTTTCTAGAATTTTCAATTCAGAAAGTCATGGAATGAGCTACTACAAATGTAAAAAGAAATAGAGAGGTATATGGGAAAAAACATAGCTATTGCAACTATGGACTACAGTTGACAGTAATCTTCTAATATTCTTTCATCAATAGTAACAAATTTACTACACCAACACTATGGGTCAACAATAGTGGGGAATAAGGGGTAGAGGAGGATTTGGGTTTTATTTTTTCTTCTTATTTCTGTTCTGGAGTAATAAAAACGTTCTAAAATTGATCAGGCACAATTATGTGATGACACTGTGACCCAGTGATTGTTTAAGTGGCTTATGTGATGTGTGAATATATCTCAATAAATTTGGGAAGAAAAAAAAAGATCGTGGGAGGTCCCTAGATTACAGGTCACCTGGGCCAGGTTGGAGAAAATGGGGAGTTATTTATGGGTACTGAGGCTCTGTCTGGGGCACTGAAAACGTTTTGGGAATGGACAGTGACGAGGGTAGCACAGCACTGTAAACGTGATTAATACCTCTGAATTGCACACTTAAAAGCAGCTAAAATGGAAAATTTTATGTTGCATACATGTTACCGCAACCAAAATTAAAAAAAAAAAAAGTCACAGATGCCCCCAAGATAGGAGGTGTGGGAATCATTGCACGGCAATGCTCTGACGCCGGCTGGGGCTCTGCAGAGAAGGCGCACGGCGTCACACCTGCCTAGCCCAGCTGCCGCTGCAGGCTCAGGAAGACCCCAGTCAATTTGAAAACTGTCCTGCCCTTAAGACCTTGATCAGGAGTCAGGTCAGCCGAGACCTCTAGCAATGACAGCTCTGGAGTCCACAATGTTCATTCACAGTTTAGACCTATCCAGCAGCTGGCCCGAAACAGAGACGTCGTAAATCCCATCAAAATCTCCTCCATTATGTGACACACACTTTGTTCGAACAAAATAAGGGGTTCGGCTCTGTTGGACCGAATCAAGTTGGTCGATGTGGAGTATCGCATTTTAGATTTAAATCCCTGTTAAACCCTCTGCTTAGGCTCGTGGTTAACAATATTTTTATATCTGTCTGCAGAGATGACAGGCAGTCCAGCTCTCGAGCTGGCCCAGCGGCCTGGGGGCGGCTGCTCTTAGAGGCAAGCTCCATAGATAAAAGGCAGAAATCCCACTGCCCCAGCGTCTCCTGATTAGCCAGAGAAAAGCTGAATGACAAACATATTTCCAATCTGCCTGGCCCATGCAGGGAAATGGGGCAATCTGAACTGAAAGGAGATTTAGACTTTTGTTGCATGCAAGGGAGGGGGGCTGAGAGAATAAAGCTAATTTAAATCCATCCACAATGCTTTCCCGCTTGGTGATCTCTTAGATAAGAAACAGCCTGGCTCTGCTTGAGACCCCTGCTACGCCCTGGCGCTCTCCCTCTGCCCACCTCTCTACTGTATAATCTTGGTCCTCTCAGACTAAGTAAAATACTATAGGGATTACTGCAACTGGTAGTTTCTGAGCACTCTCTTTTGCCAGAATCTTATGATGTGCTTTATGGGTCATAAAGTTGGCCGACAGTGGAATTCTCTATAGAACTTCCAGGCTTAAGTAAGCATCCGTAATAGAGTATACACAACCCAATTAGCTGTTCAGTTATTCAGGCTAGTCATCGTGCTGTACACTCATTTCGAAGTAGTATAAAATGCTCCCTAGAATGATTGCCAGGCCTACGTGGCAAATACTGACTGCTATATATATGTGATTTATTTATTGAAGAGACTGTATTAAAACAGAGTATTTTCATGCCTCTCTTCTCCATAGAGAGGAGTCCCATAGATACTGAAAGTATACAATAGCCAAAGCAGAGCTTCCTTGAACTATGTAAGTCAATAAATCATGTGTCACCATTTCTTACATATGTATGTGTTCGGGTAGGCAGGGCTTGGTGCTAAACATTTTTGAAAAATCCACAAGCCACATAGATGGAAATGTTGGACAAGGATAGCATTTATTCTGGCTTCAAATAAATCATCTTCTTCCTCTTTCAATGCACACACTTGGGTATTGTTAATATTAGGCTGAGGGAATAAAGAGAAGGGTTCAGAGAAATCCATTCCTTCCCAGAGTGCCTTTTCTGGGATGAGGCTGTGAGGAGAAGGGCGCCCGTAGATGGCTGCCTGCTAAACCGTGGTGGCTGTCCCGGTAAATCCAGGGGCGCCTTGCTCTGTTGGCACTAGTACAATGCTTCTTCAAACACAATTATGAAGACCGTCTTCAGTGACCTCTTATTGCTGCCATATTTGGGAAACAGCATTCAGATGCAGATTGGCCTAAATCCCATCAACCCATTCAACCGTGTGTGTGAGTGTGTGTATGTGTGTGTGTGCACACGTGCGTTTGCAAACACGCATCCCACATGTGTTGCACGCGTATAAATTCTCCCTAGAGCATTTAAAGCCTTAATCTAATATTTCCAAATGAGGAGAAATACTTATTTTCCCAGAGAATTTTATCAATTGCTCTTGTGCTCTTCTTATAAATATTTCACAGCAAATATTTGACGTGATTCTTTCCCCAATCGGATCAGCTTTGAAATGCTCCTCAGAGCGAATTCTCCCCTAACAATAGCTTGATGCAAAAGCTTTTTTTTTTTCTTCTCTTAAGCACAGGGTCTGCTGCCATAGCAGCACCAACAGTTCTTATTTAATAGAAAAGAAAAGATACTTTGCCTTAATTCATTGGTTGGTGGAGGTGCTGGAGGTGGTGGAGTGGGGGCGGTGGAAAGCAGAGCGCATGCGCACCTTGTGCTTCCATTATGGAGGCACAGCCCACCTCTGCTCCCCACCTCCCCCGCAGCATGCCTGTGATTATTACCCAGCCTACCCTGGAACTGTAATGGGAAGTGACAAGTTTATGTAAATGATCCACATACGGATTTTGCTCTTGTAAAACAGAGCAGTTACTTTGGGCTTTCTAATTATTTCATGCCTTGTGGTTCTCTGATGGGGCAGAGTTGACTATACTTGAAAAGTACCCTGTGATTGACAGACTTCTGTCCCCCTGGAGCTCATTAGGGCTCAGGCTTTAGAAGATGGGAAATAACCCTACCAGGCACCAAAAAGAAAAAAGAAAAAAAAAAATTCACCCTAGCACCAGTGACTCTGTAGAATCATTTGTTCAGATTTATGTTTTGTTGGGGAAGCAGTGTTATCAGGAAAGTGTGTTGTTGCCTGATACAACCAGACTCTCCGCTCTGGTGCTTTTGATTTTTAAAACCTGTGTTTAGAGCCTCACAGGCTGTATGACACAGAACTTAAAGTGTATAAAATGGCAGTAGGATTTTTCACAATGAACTAATCTCAAGAAGGAAGTAGAGAAAAGAGGACGGCAAGAGACACAATGTGCCATTAGGATATACAGATCGTAGCCTGGCTATAAGCTGTTGTCACCCTGCAGTCTCAGCATGGCCTGTCCCCCAGTCAGATCAGCAGAGGAATCAATTAAGGGAGCAAATACAAAGGAATAATTTATTAGGAAAGTCTGACTGCCCTGTCGGTTGAAATCCATCTTGGTGAGAAGGAAAAGAAAGTGCTAGGACAGGGATAAGATTGTGAAGAAAGGAAAAAAAAACCAAAAAGCTGGAAGGGATTTTCAGATTCTACCCCATTCTGTGGAGTAGAAATAAAAAGGCAGCACAGTCAGACAGCTACTTAGCAATACAGCGAGAAGTAGACCTCAACTTCCTATCTAATAACCCTTTCTTTGGGGCAAGAGTCAAGAAGGGTGCAGGATCTAGGAAGGCCAGGTGGCATGAGGTCCGCCTGGGTGAGGTTATAAGATGAGGAATCCAAAGTCTGTTAGCCATTCCAAATGTAGCAGGATCAGATTTTTACTCACCCTACTTAGATGTGTAAAAATCAGAGCATTCTTTATTATTTTACAACCGATCTTACTCTCAAGTCAGTTATCATTGGATAACAAAGTAGAAAATTACTTTTAAAATCCTAATTAAAGCAATCTCAGTGTCTCCAGGTTTAACACAGTTTCATTCGAGTTAGGTCATTTGAATAAACACTCAGTCAAGTACAATGGCTACACTTCTTACCTGGACTGTTTTTCTCCTTTCAAAAGTTTCCCAACCCCCATGGGTACTTCCCCAAGAAGGTGCCTGGATTTACTGAGTGTCTTTGTAGTGACTGAAGGAACTGACTCGTTCAAGTTCATGTCCTTGGGTTTTTCTCTGGTTCTTCAATGCCTCTTCAGTTAGGTCCTCTGTCAAGTAAGCCCATATGCAGATAGGCCAGCTTCCCATCCCCCCATCACAAGTAAGGTTCCCTTGAATCCAGAAGTCACCTTGGAGCATCAGAAAGGGAGGCAAGAATATTTATTCAAAATGTATTATACTATAAGATACTAGGACACTCTTTAAAATATTTTACAAATTTTAATACTATCACAGGCATTTATGTTGCCCTTCTCTGCCTCTATCATTGCCAATGAAGGACTCATGAGGAAGTTTGAGTCATTTATGAAAAATTAAGTAGTTACTATTAATTACATTTCTGAGCCAAACTGTCTATGTCTTGACCCCCTGCAACATAAGCCATACAGAGCAAGAAAAGGCAGCATAAACTATGAACTGGAGATGAGGCAGTGAGTAAGAGCCAGAGGAACAAGCAAACCAAACCCAGTAGAAGTATATGAAAGTATGGAAAAATAGAGGAACAGCTTGGACCAAATGCATGCTACCAAATATCCAAGGAGCAGGAAGTCCATATATTAGGCAAACTGTCAAAAAATACTGAAAAGAAGGAAAGCTACCCAACTCATTTTAGGAGAATAATAAAACATCGATTCCAAAACCAGTACAGACAGCACAAGAAAAAAAGCTATAAGCCTATTTCACCTTGAATATATATATATGGGAAAATCCTATAATTAAGCTATTATCTAAGTGAATCCAATATTGTATCAAAAAACAAACCTGATGTGCAGTTTAACCCAAGAATGTAACAGTCATTAAAATCAGAAAACCTATCTTTAAAAGGAAAAGAAAAGAAAATTTATCAATGAAAAAGTATTTCAGGAAGTTTAATATTTATTTATGATAAATACAATAATAGTATCAGGAGCCAAGAACAGAAGGAAACTCTCTCAATCTGATATAGACATAAAACCAAAAAACTAGGGGGATGGAGAAACTTCAGGCTCAGTTCCTTTAAGGTCTGTAACAAAGCAAGATTCCATGATTCCTGCTACCGTTTAGCATGTTTTTGGATGTCCTTGCCCAAAAGGATTTAAAAAGTAGAAAATAAAAAGATTGTAAAATGTGATGGCTTAAAATATGTCACAAATTATTTGCTGCTTCCCTTCAAAAAGTGGAATCAAATTTCTCTCCCCTTGAGTTTGGTATGGACTTAGTGAATTGTTTCTAACAAATAGAATAAGGTGTGATGATGTGGGATTTTTAAGACTAGGTATAGAAGGCATTACAGCTTCCTACTGCTCTCTGCCCTGGATCATTCACTCTGGGAGAAACCAGATGTCACATCATGAGGACACTCGAGAAACCCTATGGTGAGGCCCATGTGGGAAGGAGGTGAGGCTTCCTTCCAACAGCCATGTGAGGTAGTCACCTTGGAACTGGGTCCTCCAGCTCCAATAATGCCTTCAGATGACTGCAGAACAGTGAACATCTTAACTACAATGTCATGAGAAAACCTGAACCAGAACCACCCAGCTAGGCTATTCCTGGCTTCTTGACCCTCATAGTCTGTCTGAGATAATAAATGTTTGTTGTTTTGTGTTACTTAATTTGTGATAACTTGTTGTGCATCCATAATGCACAATATTTGTACATCCTTGATATAAAAAAGGATTGTCTATTGAATTGTCATTCATTGCTGACAATATGATCACCTACATAGAAAATTCAATAGAATCAACAAGCTATTAAAACCCATGAGAGTTTGGGTTACTTTAACACAAGATTAACTTAACAAAAATCAACAGTGTTCAGCAGCCCAAGTGTCCATCAAACGATGAATGGCTAAGCAAAATGTGGACTACACATTCAATGGAATATTATTCAGTTGTAAAAAGGAACGAAGTCCTGATGCATGTAACAACCTGGATCAACTTTGAGGACATTATGCTGAGTGAAATAAGCCAGGCACAAAAGGATAAATATTATATTGTCTTGTTGAAATAGGAATGAATTATAATAAGCAAGCTCATAGTTTTAAAATCTAGGATATAGGTTACCAGGGAATAGATTGGGGTAGAGAATGGGGGAGGGGGGCGCTGATGCTTACTTTGTACAGAATTTCTGTTTAAGTTCATTGCAAATGTTTGGAAATTGATGGTGGTGATGATAACACAACATTATGAGTATAATTAACAGCACGGAATTATGTATGTGAATGTTATTGTAAGAAGGTTTGGGGTCATGTCTGTTATTAGAATGAAAGTTAGAAGGTAAAACATGGGACTCTATAACACAGCGAACCCTGTTGTGAATGATGGACTGGGCTTAATAGTACAAGTATAAGAATGCTCTTTCATGAATTGTAACAAATGTACACCACTAATACAAGGTGTTAATAATAGGGTGGTATATGGAAAAAATATAATGCAAACTATGGAGTATAGTTAATAATACTATTTTCATATACTTTCATCATTTGCAGCAAATGTACCACACTAATGCAAAGTGTCAACAGTAGGAGGTATATGGGAACATTGCATTTTTATATGACTTTTCTGCAAACCTACAACTTCTCTAATTAAATAATAATAATGATTTTTAAAAATCAACAGTGGTTCCTCTATCCCCACAATAACCAACTACAGATTAAGGTGTCATTCAGAATAGTAGCATTGTATTAATATATTCTTGCAATGAATATGCAAGACATTTATGAAAAAAATTGTGTTAAAAGACATAAAGACGATGAAAAATGGAGAGATATACCACATCCATGGTTGCTGACTTAATATTTTAAATATTTCAATTATTTCTCAGTTAATATAACTTCAATGGAAAGACAATAAAATTCCAGCCAGATTTTTTTTTTTTTTAGGAATTTGGCAGATTATTCTGAAATTCGTGTGGGAGAATAAAGACTTTGGAAAAACTAAATCAATTTTGAAAAGAAAGCGTCAATGGGGAGTGAGATGGGCAGGAATACTCTCTTAGGTATTAGGACATACTGCAAAACCATAATACAAATGGCATGGTGGTGGTGCAAGACAGACAAATAGAACAGAATAGAGAGCTCAGCATCAGATTTACAAATATTTGAAAGTTTGATATATGTTAGAGGTGATACTACAAATCTATGGAAGCACAAAGAGATTATTTAATGGATAGTGTGGAGAAAACTGGCTCTAAAATTAAGTTGGATTTCTACTATGCACGATATACAAAGAACAACTTCAGGTGGCTTAAAGATCTGAATGAGAAAGGTAAAACTATTAAGTCAGTAGAATAAGTGTGGAAGAATATATTTGTCATTTTGGGGTGCGAATGATCTTTTTCAGCATGATCCCCAAAGTATAAGCCATTGGGCAAACGAATGCTGGATTTCACTATGTTAAAATGAAATCTTTATGTTCACTGAAGAGTAACATAGAGGAAAATGTCAGGCATGTCATTGGCTAATAAAAAATATTTGTGGCATCTAAAATATACAGAGAATTAATAAGTTATATATACAAGGAACTTCTACAAGTCAGCAAGAAAAAGACAAGGAATCTAATGGGAAAAAATAGGCAAAGTTTATGAATAGATGATTGACTAACAAATATGAGATAGATATTGTTCATGACTAATCAGAAAAAAATAAAATTAAAACAACAATGAGTTCCACATGACAGGTATCTAAATGGCAATAATTAGGAGAACAGATAAAATTAAGTGTTGATAAGGATTTTGGGGAATGAGAACACTCGTAGTTCTCAGCAAAGCCAAGTATGATCCACCTTCCTCTTGTGGCTGTATTATAAGAAATTAATGAGACATATATGAGGATGTCCATTGCATGACTGTTTGTAGTTGTAGGGAGTTGAAGGCAACTTAACTGACTCCCTGTTGGAATGGTTAAGCAAAATATGGTGGATATAGACTATGGGCTACTCTACAGCCCTCAAAAGCAATTAAATGCAACTGTATCAAAATGGACACGACTTAAACATATAGTGATGGGTAGCAAAAGTAACAAATAGAGTAAAATTTATGACACATAAATGTTATGGAAATTAAAATACATACAAGCTAACACTATATATTCAAAGACTAAAGACATTACAATGGCTGCCAGCAAGTGGAGGAATGTAATAACAGCAAAAATTATGTCGGTTGATGGTGCAGCTGATAATAGTCAACAGAAGGGGCCTTATGTGGACTGGGATTATAATGTGCCATTACTCAGGAGTATGATCAACTCAAAACAACTTTAAAACAAGCAATACAAATTACATAAAAAAGGTAGAGTTAATCAAACGATTCACAAATCAACTTGGAGCAGCAACAAAACCTGCGTTCTCAACCCTAGGTATAAATTAATGCACTTTTTACCACAGTACAATGCACATAATCTAGTGATCATTTATGTTGGAAACTATTCTTTACATGATACTTGTTATACTGTGTTTCTGATATGGATTCTTATCTGCCAGCAAGTATTTACGAGCATTTGATATATCCTGAGCACTGTGGGAGATGATCTGAGTTGTGTAGACTATGTGATATATGTGTGGCATTGCAAGTTAGTTAAGGAAATTAAGAAAAACACAAGTAATTAAGGATGTTGGTAGAAGAAAGAATATAATTATTAAATGTGTAGCCATTGAACATGGAAGGTAAGCACATAGATATTGGGATTAGATGAACCTGGGTAGGAATCCTTGCCCTCATTGTCTCCCTAGTCTCTAGACCTTGGGCAAATTACTTGATTGCCTCTGAGCCTCAGTTTCCCCATTTGTAAGACAGAAATAGCAGCTACCTCTTAGAGCTATTATAAAGACTAGCTGAGATTAAAAAAAAAATGCAAGCATTTTCTACAATTCCTGGACCGCAATAAATGGTAATTATTATTCCTAAATGTGAAAATTTTAATGGTCAATAATTCAAAAGATAGAAGTGATAATTACAATAAAAACTACTGTCTTAGTTTGCTAAGGCTATTATGACAAATACCACACAATGGGTTAGCCTACACTGAAGGAATTTATTGTCTCACAGTTTTGGAAGCCAGAAGTTCAACATCAAAGTACTGCAAGGTTTGCTCTCTCCTAGAGTCTGGAGTGTTCTGGAGCCACAATCCTCGGAGTTCCTTGGCTTGTGTTCCCACCTCCACCACAAAGAACCTTTCTCTCCCTGTGTCTGCTTCTTTGGATCCCACTGACTTTTGGCTTCTAACTCACTGATTATATCCAAATTTCCTCCACTTTAAGGATGCCAGTCCTATGGATTAAGGCCCGACCTGATTCAGTTTGGCCTCATCTGAATAGGATATTCAAAAATCCTATTTAAAAATGAGTCCACACCTTAACTAATAACATCTTCAAAGGTCTACTCACAAATGTGTTCACACCCACAGACCAGTGGGTTAGAACTTGAATGTGTCTTTTTGGGGGGACGTGATTCAATTCCCAAGTACCGATTACTAAGTCTCATTATTAGCCTGCATAAATAAACTGGTAAATATGTATTTGGGGGTGTTGGGTAGAAAATTGCTCATGGAAATTGCCTGCTTAAAAAGAGAAAGGCTACCATAAAGTTACTCCCTCTCTTTCCATTACTCAAGTTTAGTCAAATTTAAGCTTGAATCACAACCAGGAATTCTATCTGCAAGGAGCCAAATGGGGACCAACCCGAGTTTCATACTCACTGGGTATGCACAGAAAGTGGAGAAGTAGGAAGGAGACCACAAGAACCAAGTCAGGAGGTGGGGAGCTGCATGAACTGAGCTATAGAGTGTTCAAGGGAAAAAGAACTGTCAAGGATAAGGGGACAGGTGGAGAAGGCCAACAGCTTATGAACTTTGTTTTACTTAAGTACTGAAAGAACCATGCGGTTCTCTCCCCACTCTGTATCCCTCAGATTCTTGCAGCTAAGCTATGTAACACCCACTGGAGACACAGCCTTGTCCAGTATCAGGGACCTAGGCAGGGGAAATTAGAGGCCGAATTGTTTCCATATCGAGTGCTGCAGTTGACCTCATTCTGAGTTCTATCCCTATTCTAGTGTCTATGCTCTGCCACCTTCCTATGACCAGGCCTCCACCAAATACCCTAGCCACAAGAATGGGTCCCTGAATGAACAAAATCCTCAGCACCCACTTTTCATTCAAACATAGGATCTATGTTGCTTTCACTAGAGGCTTGAATCCTGTTTTTAAAATCCATTCTTTAAATGGACCCTAGTGCCTATAATCAGACCTACCCAATATAGACGCTATGCCAACTGCTCCAAACTTCTCAGCTACCTGGATCACTTACTATCATCTATCACCCTGTCCTCCAAATACCGAATATCTTCGAATGCTTTGCTCTGCCTTTATTGTTAGATTTCCTTGGCTTGTCTTCAGCTGGATCCATATCAAGAGCCTGTCACACCCAGTGTCCATGTCTCTTTTCCAAATCTAAGCCTTACCTGCTCTGGCTCACCTTGTTGCCTACAAAGCTCCAAGTTTCTGTGATGAGATGGGTTATGATAGGACCCCCTCTTGTGAAGATAGGACCCCTTTGAAGACAGTTTCATTATGACGCTAAAAGACCAAAAGATGGAAACCTAATTGAAAAATCCATTTACTTACTCAGGCCAAAATCCTAAGAGTCATCTAATTTACTCTTCGTGATAGTTGGGAGTATTTTACATGTAAGGAAACAACGGCCCAGAGAGGATAAATATGTTTAAATTCACACAGTAATTGGTAAATCCGGATCCATCTGCCTACAAACCTCAGAACCTGTGACAAAAAAGGAGAGAAGCAAATAAACACGTGGTGGGAAGGGAAGACTTTTTTGGAAGAGGCATGAGGGTACCAAGTCCATCAACTATGGGTTATGAAAATCACAAAGTAGGATTGTATGTTGCAAATAGTATCAGAATGTTAGAGATTTGGCCTTCTATGCCCTGAGGGAGGAATTTCAGGGGAAAAATCAAGAAAGAATGTTTTCTTCTATGCATCAGGGTCTGAGAATCTTTATAGAAAGAGGCATAAAATTGTAAAGAGGAGGCTTAAAGCTGATGAGGGCTAGAAGCAAACTGCTGAGTCTCTACCCAGAACCCTAGTTTTGTAAGTAGATAACTCTTCTCTACATGATGCAGTTTGGGGAAGAATTTAAGTTTTGGAGAGAAAATGCATGAAAGAGAAGGGAGTGAGTAAGGATGAGGCTATAAGGAGAAAAGACTGGAGGAGACCCTCTGTTAAAAAAAAAAAAAAAGCAGCCTTAGAGAGATGACATGGTGAACTTAGAAATATCTTATTGTGATTTATGAAGTGTTTTGTTTTGAGGTTGATTAGAATTAGGGTTAGAGACCCCTACACAATTTCCAGCAAAGGCAATGAAAAATAAATTTTTGAAATTCTGAATATTGTTGGATTTCTAATATAATATGTTGAAGGGTACAAGGTCAGAATGCTGGTTTATGTGGGGTCGAGACAGACTGTTTGACAAGAGGACAGCTAAATTTGAATTGTATATATAATATAGATGCTTTCATAGCAAATCCATCAGGCATCATATATCAAAAGGCTGGAAATTAAAATTTACTCTACTTATGCCAACAATTGTACAACTTGGAATTCATCCTATGGAAATAATAGAAGATAGATATGAAGATTTTGATTCCCATGATGTTCATTGGGCAAGAATGTGAGGAAAACGAACTAACAATAAGTGGCTGGTTAAATTAATGATGATAAATCCTTGTAATGAAATACTATACACCCATTGAAAATTACATTGTATAGTCATTCATTTATCTGGCAAATGTCTGTTGAGTGCATTCTATGTGGCCAGGCACTGGTGACACAGCTGAGAACAACTAAGAGTCTCTGCCCTCCTAGAATTTGCATTCTTGTGGAAGAAAGACAAGAAACAAGCAAACAATTCAGCAGTATAACTCAGATAGTGCTAAATGCCAAGCAGAAAAGAAAAGAAAGGGGATGGAAATTGACTTCAGTGTAGGAGGACTGACCATTTTATATGGGTGCTCAAAGAAAGCCTCATTGAGGTGGAGATATTTGAGCATAGAAGCAGCTATACAGCTAAGCAATGCTTCCACTGGCAGAAGTGTTGCCCCTTTGGGAAACAGGATTTCTACACCTTAAGAACTCAGACTTGAGAGGATGGGAAGCACAAAGTCCCCAGTGGATAACTGGAAGTGTCAGTAATCAGAATACTCCTACTTCAACTTTTTTCCCAGATCCATATATTCTACTTATGGGGACACATCATCATTTAGGTTTATTGATTTTGGGTGACAATTGCGTTTTCAAAATGGTCCCCCAGCCTCACAATCACCTTCATGTTGGAGATTCACTGGGCCTTTGCATTGCAGTCCCATCAATTTACCAGGCTGGCAATTTCTGAGTGGTTCAGTATATGATATGACCAGTGGATTCCATAGGTCAGTAGAGTGGGTTCCTTAGTCTGATAGGATGTCATATGGGATCCTCCACAGAGGGAACAAACACTGTAAGCTCTTGGATCTTAGTGCTTCCTGGGGCCCTGAAGTCAAGAAATACAAAACCATATTCATTGTCTCTTCCAGTCAAAATGAATGCTGCCCTTTCCAGGATAGAAGGAGCAGAGTGTAGTCAACTTGTCACAAGTGGCTGGTGCTTTATCAGGGAGGCAAAATTGGTCTGTGTCATTGACAGTTTAGCCATTCAGCAGAAGCAGTAAGTAATACATCCTTGGTAAGTGAGATTGTAAAGGGGTAACTAACCTTAGCCCTGATACAACTCCACAGCAAAATACCTCATAAATTTCTTATCATTTCATTTCTATAGACATTTCCGTTCTCTCTAATATCTCTCTATGGCTGCTCTGTCGGCCTTTTCTTCTCAGCCTTCTCTCCATAGAAACTCATTTTTGCGCGTTCATTTTCCCTTTCCATTCTTAACCTCCATTCCTGCCTTCATGGCTACTCTGTTTATGCATTGATTGTGCCAGTACCAGGGCCATGACAGAGGCTGGCTGATGCTCATTGGTTAGGTCATTCTTTCTATGTGGTTGCTTTGTGACTCTTCCACAGTGGATGCACTCTGGTGGGCATTACCATACTATAAGAAGATCTTCATACTTCATGCCCTTCCCTTATGCCAATCTGCATATCCCTACCCCAGATTTCCTTGTCTCCTATCTTTCAATATTTCTCCTTCCAGGATGCGAACCAGCCAGCTAAGCTATTTTGCCACTGTCTGTGATTCTTTGTATATTCCAAACTTAGGCCACTTCTCTTTCCACACAAAATTGGTAACCATGTACTTCACCCAAATTTCAGCTCATTGGGAGGTTATCCCCATTCCTGAGAAGGCTGGTAGTACAGCTGTGGTCCTTTTTCAGTTTGCACATCCATGCACCAAAGAGGGCTTTTCCCCCTCCAGGTGGACATAAAGCATCACCAGGTGGCCATAGATATGAGCTGAGCGAGAAGAGCTGGCACATCACTGGTGGATGATATGGGGCCTGGACTTGTGCAGCTTGCTTGGGCTCTCCTGTCATACTCATGTTTGACCCTAGATGTACCACTTCCATTTTATGCTGGATTGTACTGGGCCCATCTATTCTTATGACTTGATGGTCTGATAGAACCCAGCTCATAATGAGCTGCTCAGATGGCTCTGATGGTTACTTAGTGTCATATACTCAAATGTTCCATCTCTTTCAGGGTACAAAGTTTGGAGATATTTTTCAAAGATATATAATTCCCCACTCTAGATGGCTTAATCCTGCTCCAGAAATCCAGGTATGGTCTGTGTTGGGATTTTTCCACAGGGGCTTGTCATAAATTCCATATGGTGTCCTTTCCCACCATGAATCATCTAATATCATAGGGTCTACAGGATTATATGGCCCAAGTGGCCTAGAACTGCTACAGAACTCTCTCTTAATTTCCACTCATTGCCAGTAGGCTTTGTGTCATCTGCTATGTAGAGCAGAAAAGCATTTAAAGGTGTGGAATATGTTATCTACCTCCAGAATCCAAAGAGATTTATAAGGTATTATGCTTTTTTCTTTGTGGTATGAGAGGCAAGATGCAATTATTTTTCCTTTATTTTGTAGGGGAACAGGGGATATCCATACCCACAGCCCAGCCCGCTCTGCAATTCCTAGACCACTCGATCTTTGAAAACATCACTAATATGGAAACCTTTGAATTTTTGTAGGAGTTTTCTCTCACCATTTGAAAAATGTGCTTTACCAACAAAGCAGCCACTTCTCACTAATAGGTCCAATTAGCATGTGTGATGTTTGGCAGAATGTCCAGCCTATCCAAGACTCTTCAGATTATATTATGAAGAGGGCAGGAGAATTAATGTAGCCTTAGGGCAAGACTGTAAATGATTGTAAATGTATCTGTTGTCCATTCCAAATGAATGCAAATTCTTATTGACCCTCTTTCTGATAGGGATGGAAAAGAACACGTATACCCAGTATACATCCATATACAATCAATGTCGTATACCCGGTCTTGTTAATTTACTGCACCAAAGAAATATATGTTATAGCAGCTTCGATTGTGGCTACTAGTTGGTTGAGTTTTCAGTGGTTCCTTGTCATCCTTTGGGATCCATCTGGTTTTTGCATGGGTTGGATTGGTGAACTAAAGGGAGATATGATGGGGCCCACAACCTCTGCATTCTTAAAAGGTGGTTGAGAGGTGATATCGTTTTGGATTTATTATTTTGACCACATGTGGGGAAGGGGTTTTGTAGTTCAGAGCTTCTACTTGACCTTTCCACTTTAATAGGTCTTGTTATAAAGGCAAGGGAGCCAATGTGAAGATCATGCCAAATACAAAGTATATATTTTCCCATTATACATTCAAGGACAGGGAAATGATCACTCAATGAGTCAATGATCCAATGACCCCACTATGAGCCAGACTGTGGCCAGAACTCAATTTATTAGTTGGCTCCCGTATGCTCAACTGATGACGATTCAGGCCTCCAGATATCAATTTTAACTTTGACCTGTGTTTGGATATTACCCTTTCTCTAGTATATGGTTACCCAAGTAAATGCCCATAGGTCCCCTTGGGGAAGAACTGAAGCAAATCATTACCATGTACATTTATCATAATATTGCAGAATCCTTCATCCTGCGAACCCAATATCTCCTTCAGTCAATGATTTCTTAGTCTAAAAAATTGTCTCAGGGCTGGAAACTAGGTGAGGATTTTGACTTTTTATTAGGGTGACTGTCTTTGGCTTCCTGATCATTCATCCTTGACCTTTTTGTTTATTGAAGAGCTTAAATAGCAACCTCATTCTCTGCCTATCACTTTGTCCTTGGGGATACTATATTCTCTTAAACAGCTACATAATGTTCTGTACATTAGGCCGCCTGACTGCACTCTCACCTCATTAATTGCATTCACCTGGTCTCTGATGCTTTCACACTGACACTTATCCTCTAATGTTTGGGGTTCTATCATTCTATTTGCTATCAGTCAGTCCAGTTGTTTAAGCATTTTCTACCATTAGTTCTCACCTGTACGGTAGGCCCACCACTGAACTTCTTAGTGATGATGGTGTCCTCTCACCAACACATGTTATTGCTTTGGTAAATAATGGATCCTCTGGGCCCTCCCATGGAGCATAGTCTCCTGCTGGGCTTTCTAGCCTTCTATAGAATATACACTGTAACATACCCACCTTTCCAAGCTTTTTAGTCTCTCCTACTGTTTGTAGTAGGAGACAGCAGTTCTGCTATTTCTACGTGCTTAGTGTGGGTCATTTCTTTCTCTGTTTCTTCTCCTTCTTAACAACACATTTGCACCATTGCCCAGGGCCCTTGCTAGAGTGTTAAATCCTATATCCTGGAAGAATATTCCCAAATCAATACATTTGTCCTTATCTAACTTTGTGGTTCATGAACCTAGCCCTCACCTCAGCCCAGCATTCTCAGAAACCAGACACATGTGTATTCTCTTGGCTTTTGCCAGTACATGTTGGATAGGCCTTGTAGCTCCTTTAGGATACAGCCCTTTTCCTTCCATTTGAACCCAGTGTGTCCCTAGCCAGATCATGTTGTGATTTAGCCCAGTTTTCCTGGTGGTCAATAATTGGAGGCAGATCCCAAGGAAAGAGCATGTTCTCTTGCAGGAGAGATGTCTCTGCAGCATCTTCAAGCAAATAGCAAGGAGTGGAGTTCAGAGGAATCTGAGATTCAAGATTTTGAGTGCATCAACCTAGAGGTCTCCATCCCATGTGCCAGAGACCCATTCTTTCCTAGCATACCTGCCTAGGCTGAAAATTAAACTTTCTTTAGAGCTCTGTTGATTTTATGATTAAGTCTTAGATTTGGTCCTTAGAGTCTGTAGCCACTGGCTTTAAAAGAGGAGAGCCTCTTCATTTGCTACCAAGAAAGTTCTCTGGCTATCACCCTTAATGTTTAATTGTCAATTAACCATTTTCAATTTTATTTTCTTTTCCCAAAGTGTTAGTAATAACCACCCAAATCCATTGGGTGGATATAAATCCATGTTATTATTAAATAAATCCATGTTATTATTTCTCCCATATTTTTTAAACATCAGGGACATTTCATTAGCTGGTACATTTTCTTCTACCAGTACCCCATTCCAATCCAACATCAGTGAAAGCTTTAACAACGCTCTGTTACCCTGTGCCAGAGGCTATTGGTGCTTGAACTATCACTTACAGATGGGTAGTCATTGCCAGCTGGGAGGCAAGTGACCTGGCTCCAAGCTTCCATCTTAGTGTCTGCTTATGCAGATCACTCCCAATAGCAACTGTTATAGGTGAGTTCCAGGGAAGTAAACCCTGAGACAGAGATTAGCATATGGGAGGTTAATAAGGGGACTCTAGGATCATCCTTTCTAGCAGGGAATTAATAGATTGGGCAGAATTGGGTAAAGTTGTCTAGAGTTGAGGCCAGGAGAAAAGGCCTTTACATCCCTGACTTGTCCAGTCTTTGGGGGAAGACTGCAGCTGAAAGGGGCTGTGTTCTTGGGCAAGGTGAATACTTTTATCCAGCAGTTCTAAAGAGAGCTGAGAGGGCTTTCTGCCTGCAACAGACAGCTGGGGAAACTAGTCTTCTCGTCCTGAATGGAGATCTATCTGCGCAGTACATCACAGCATCTGCTATAATTACTCTGGATGAACCAGAAAGATGTCCAGAATAGATTAATAAATGGGGAAAAAATCAAATTATTAAAGGATTTGTCTAGATAATCCCCTCCAGAAGGACATACAGAAGGAATTAATAATAATTCTGTCTTGATGGTGGCAAGACTGATTTGTTTTGTTCTTTGCTTATCCACATTTTCTTACATTCCTTCAATTGGTTACTTGTATAATAAGAGATTACTTTTAATTTTTAAAATTTCTGAAGAGTAAACTAGCTTTAAATGAGAAATAAGAAGTATTATTAAATTCTCTTATTATTTAAGCTACTTAATTTAAAACAATTTAAGTTGTGGTCTTTTTTTATTTAATTAGGCAAAAGTAAAAAAAGTGAGCTAAGGAAAATTTATTGGATTTTATAATGAATAAAAATATTCACACTCCCTAGCTCTTCCAAAAGTAAAAGTTATATTGCTACCACATTATGGCTTTCATCCAACCACCCAAAAACTCTTAATGAGAAATTACTGTAAGTGCTACTTAGTGATGAGAACATAAAATATAGAAAAGTAAAGAGATTCAGCCAAAGCTACACAAATTACTGACAGGAAAGACATCTTCAGCTTATGATTTGGAATCCCATTTTCTAAATATTCAACTGTCCCTACTCCAAGTGACGGTTAGGTCAAGGGTATTCAATACCCAACTCACTTGTTCTAAAATGGCCCTCTTAATTACCAGTGCTCATTAACTTTATATGTCATTATTAGAGCAGGAAGGTGGGGAGGGAAGTAGGAGATATAAAGGAAACAGGAAGTAGTGAATTAATTTCTAACCAAGATCAGCTGTTCCCCAGAGCACAAAGCAATGGCTGGTAGATTGCTCCAGGGACTTATATTGGCAAGAAAGTTATTTTGACAGAGTTCTTAAGACGTGAGTAGAAAATTCATCAAAGATACAAAATATTCAGTCACAAACTATGGCAAAAAAAAAAAAAGAGATTTGATTTTAAATATTTTTCTATAAGACCTGTCTTCTATATGGCTATTCTTTATTGAATCTGTTGAAACTAAAACAGGCAATAAAGAAATGAAATGAGATGGTTTTAGTAAAACAATCAGAGGGAGTATGAGAGAGATTGAGACAGAGAAAGAGATCTCCAAATAATCAATTTGCCAGACTGTTTGGAGAGTATTTTAATTTTTGTTGTTTTCTTCAAATACTCTTAAATCTTTTCAAAAGTTGTACATTACTAAAATCATCAGTTGAAAATTAAGTAAAAGAAATCTGTTCAATACAAGCTAGTAATAGCTTAGGATGTAAGATAGGTTTTCCACACTGATCAGTGTATCTGTGTATTCAGATATTAGAAATTCCCTGAATTTATGGACAAGGAAAGAAAACAAACACTTCCAAAACTAAAACTGACAAGAATTAAGGCAAAACACCTTAAACAAGTGGTCGAGCTTACCATTACATTAATACAGGAGTCTCCTGATATGATACAAAGGAAGACACTTTACCTGTGTAATAATAATCTTACCCAATTATTTCATCTGGATCAATTAGCAAGTAAATAATCTGACAAATCGGACAGTGTTATTGTCATGAAAGAAAAAAATTTAAAGGGTGAGGGCACAGTTCTAGATGAAAATTGACAAAAGAGACATGACAGCTAAATATAATGTATGACACTTGAGAGGATCCTAGATTTTTTTTAAAAAGAGAGCTATAAAGAATATTTTAATTGAGGAAATTTAAATATGAGCTATATATTAGAATATATTATTATAACAATATTTTATTACTCATCTGTGATAATGGTAAGTTGGTTATATAAAAGAGCATCCTTGTGGATGTTTGCTGACATATTTTTGGTGAAATATCATAATAATGTACATTACTTTTAAATAGTTGAGGAAATAAAGAAATGTTATATAGAGAGAGGAATGCTCATATATATACATATACCTTTATAAATATAGAAAGAAAAAGTATGACAAATGTTAACAATATATATTTGTATACCTATATATGGATAATATTCTCTTCTTTAAATTTTCTATAGATTTGAAATTTTTTCAAAATAAAAAGTTGGAGAAAAATAAAGAATAACCTAAAAAGGGAGGTGATTATTCATCTGCAGAAGTGACCTATTCGATCCCTGCCCTCCCAAAAAAGTGCAATTGGATTTTTTAGCCAGACATACTGCATCATGTTCTTTATGCTTTACATCCTAGAAGTCACTGGCAAAGGAGAAAGGTGCTGTCTTTTAATCCTCAGGTTGGAGTCCTTTTCAAAGAATTAATGTTCAAAGCAATAAGTCTAAAACTTGTGATTTTCACTACTTGTCAAAGCAGATACATTTTAAAACAATTTTTTATTGGTATGAAATGATATCTATTAGATACATTTTTATTTTCTTTTTGTTACAAAACAACAGCAAAATTTGAGTTTCAATTGTCTCCTCAAGGGACTGTGCAAGGAGACTTGAGAAATATATGGCATATATTCAAATGCAATGTATCACCTGGCTATAGAAATTTGAAATTTGAACCATGGAATAAATATCCAAGACTAGTTTAAATAATGAACTATCTTGGGGGCAAGATGCATTAGCCTGAGCTGACTTCAATCAACGCCTGCTTTAGGTGTTTTTTTGTGGTTACCTGGCAGAACTGGTTTAAAGCAAAACAAAACAAAACCAAAAAAAGCTCAAAAATTCTAAGTCAACTATAGAAATTATTACAGAGAAGTAGGATCCCACAATTGTAAGGGTTTGATTTCATTTTGAACAAGATTTTTAAGGCATATTTTAAATGATTACCTTGCACATCACAAATATACACCTTTGAAGAGAATGTGAAAAAACCTATCTGTTAATAAATGAATGGGTGCCCATGGCTTATAATAAAATTTACAATATCAACATCAATCCTAAATTCAAAACTTGACAGAAATAAAGATGTTATACTTTGAAAATTGTATTTGATAATTCAAAAGATGGCTCTATGAAGAAAAAGAAACTAATTCCAAAGAGGCCTGCGAAGAATCTGAACAAAATTGTTTCATGAAATGTGTGAGTGGAAAAAAGTAACATTTCTAAATTAATATTTTATACATGATTTTAAATATACATGTGTATCTAAATTAATAAATTATAAGAAAGCAATTGCTCTTTAGAGAAACCTCTGCATTTCAATGATCAAACTCTGTCTTTAGACAACTGAGTAGTTGCTTAGAAAAGTTACCATTTCAATGCCTTTTTAATTTTCTCTTGTAAGAGGAAAAGATTTTTTAAAATGACCTGAGTTTCTCTTACAGAGAGAAGTAGCAGAATGTCACACTATCTGTGGGAAGAAAACAAGGAGCTCTGAGAAACTGTGTCAATAAGATATGGCCCAGGGGTAGGAATGGCCCAGAAAGGGTAGGAATAGGGGAAGGGGTGACAATAGGGGAGCTTGGAAGAAAGTTGGGTGTTCTAGAGTCTTGTGTTTTTTGGCATGGGCAGGCTCTGGGAATCAAACCTGGGTCTCCGGCATGGCAGGTGAGAACTCTGCCACTGAGCCACCATTGCACTGGCCAGGAGAGAGTCTTGACTTTCTTTTTTCTCAATGGCAAGCAGCCTTGTGGGAACATTTCAAAAAGTACAAGTAAAAAAATTGCAATAAAGGAATGAAGAACTATAGAAGGGAATCAAAGAAGAGTGCATGACTTTCTCTGGCTTGCAAAAGAGAAGATTAAGGAAGCAAAACGACAAAAAATGAGCTACACTAGAGAGTTAGAAAAAAAAATAATGCTTCTACAAGTCTATCAAAAAGAATAAAACCACCACAGGGAAGAGTACCACTAAATAAAGGAGAAAAAAATGAAATGAAAATCCAAACTATTAAAATGCTTAACAGACCACACTGTAAACTGGAAATTCTCATGCTTATTAGAACTGTCTGACACACAGAATATTTTCCCCTAATTATTGAGATATCAAGGTTGACCATCAGGGAATTGATTTCAACATGATTAAACTTTGCTCATTGATCATTTCCCCTCAGAAGAGGCTGGTTGAGAGTTGAATTAGCTTCAGAAAATGACTTTAGGTCAGGAGCTCTGGTGTTCAGATTTTAGGAGTTATAGCTAAAAGGCATCCAGTTTTGCTCCAGTTCTTTCCACAGGTTACCTCTCCCCATCCCACCTCTAACCACTGCAGCACCACCACCGCACTTCCAACAAACACAGGTTCCTAATATTAAGCTGCACCCCTGTGGATGTGAGCCCATTGAAAATAGTACCTGTTGAAGTCCTAGGGTGGTACTTAATCCAGATTATTGGAAACCTAATAAAGAGAACCTGGAAGTCCCAGAAGCAAGAAAAGAAAAGACATCACCATGTGATGGGAGGCAAGTCAAGGGGAACCTCGGGGCAATTCAGTATAAGATGCCACGGACTTCCAGAAGAAAGCAAGTGTGGCCGATAACTTCATTTTGGACTTCTAGCCTCAAAACTGGGAGCCAAAAAATCACATTGTTTCACAACCCATGTATGGTGTTTTTCAAAGCAGCCCTGGCAGACTAAGGCACACACATACATCCCCACAGAAGATTACCCTGGGCTCCTTCCTTTTCCTTCCATTTAATTTTTTTTGAGTACCTACTAAGTGCCCAACACTGTGCTAGGCTTTGAACTTACAAAGTGAGCAAAACAGATAAGATCTCTGCCTAACATGGAATCACATGAGAAATAGAGACATTAATCAGATGACAGCACACAGATTTAATTATAAATTATGGCCAATGTTAAAGGAGCCCAATGAGGGACTCCATCTAGACTGGCAGGTCAGGGAATGCTCTGAGAACTAAAGAGGAACTAGATTTGGGGGTGAGGGCTTGAGATGAAAATTCCAGGCAGAGGAAACAGTCTTTGCAAAGGTCCTGAGGCCAGAAGGAATGTGGTGCATTTGAGGACTGAAAAATTAGGACAAGAAGAAGCAAAGTGGCATAATAAAGGGCCAGAGAGGTGATTGAGGCTGGACAATACAGGGTTTTGTAGGCCATTTAAAGGCATTGTGTCTTTACTCCTGAAGAACAGTCAGGAAAGGTTTTAAATGGGTAGAGGCATTTGACACACCAGATATTTTTAATCCATTCTGTTAAGTGGAGTCAAGCACCAGCCACATCATTTGTGCTGGATCAGAGCAAAATAAAAATGTGGAGCCTTGTTTAAAAGTTATTAAGAATTTCAAGACTGAAACAGCAGAGTACTAAACCAAGCGCAGGGCTTCTTCCCCCTAAGCTGGCCCTGAGTAGAGCAGCTCCTATGTCTCTGGGATCATTTTGGTCATGGTTGAGTCAAGATGGCTCCGTGACAAGTCTCAGCCTTTGCATTAGTCAGACTTTCTCTGAGCTGCACCAGAAAGCAAGGTGGGCCCCTGACCCGGCATTTAAAACACCACGCAACATTTCTGGTTGTCAAATTCTTGAAACTGACCAAAATAAAGAAAAAGAAGTTTAGCCAATGTAGATGATCTTCAGACAAAAAAAAAAAAAATAGTGGTAATAGAAACAGGTAGGAGAAGAAGAATGAAGCAAGGTGTTTAAAACACAATACAACGCGCAAAACTCTTTCCAGAGTGGGGTGGGGGTCAGAGACGAGTCTGGCCAGCCGGGCTCCCACCGCTGCAACATTTAAGGAGGCGCGCACTCTCGAGGTTGCACAAGTGCAGGGTCGGTGACTGAGAGTGAGTGCTTCCTTAAATTTTGCTTCCTAAGTCTTTGGTTTGCCGCATCTGAGTCCCAGCCCTGACCTCAGAGCCAGTCACCAGAATGTATGAATCTGAAGAGTTTTGTGACAAGTAGCCAGGAAGTCTAAGGCTAAAAGATTAGGAGAACAAGCTATCCTGGGTTCTGAACACGTTCCGGAATTCAGTGAGCAGGAATGGAGTAGGTCCTTTGGAGCTGTCCTTTTGCCAACTTTGGGCATGAGGGCTTGAGCCAGGTAGAGACATGGGTGATGCCACAGTATCTTTGTCATGTTACACTTTGCAGATTGAAGTGACTTATTAGGCCCTGGTCAGTTAGAGACTCATTTTAGCTGCCTTACTTGTCTAGGAATTCTGACAGTGAATTACTGATAAGAAAACAGCTCCACTTGTTTTTGTTCAACCCTTGTTTCATCAGCGTTAAATTGTTCCCATCAAATTTCAACCACACACAGGCTTCCACTATTCTATGTGAACAGAAATGAAGTGGTGATTCTGTTGATCCTATCTTTGTTTTCGTTTGTTTAATTTCCCAGCCATCGCAGCACTTATATTCTCCTACCTTCCTTCTACTTCCTTCCCCCGTCTCCTATGTAGCTTCTTCACACCCCAGTCACCATTAAAAAAAGAATTGGAGGTGACTTCATCTGTGTCCAGGTAAAAGTGCTGTGCATTAAAGAGCCTGACTGGGCAAGTAGGTATCAGTTCCCCAAAGTGCAGACAATCTTCATAACGCGGTTTGACCCATGAACCCTGTCCGATTTTGTCTTTCTCCTGTCTAATGCTTTGTCTGGAATTTTGCTCCCCCTTTGTGCATGCAAAAGCACAATTACTCCACAGTGGCTGGTTTTCCTGTTAGAGGATGGAAAGGCCGTTATTAATTTATACTCATGTTAATATACTTCATTCCCTTTCATCTTTATTACCCGTCTGTATCTTCCTCAGAGGTCTTGTTTACATAAAACAGAACTCATGGACGCAGAAAGTGCTTAATGAGTCTCAGCAAAACCACTACAGAGCTCACACGGGCCACTCACCCTTTGTAATTATGAATCATTTGACAGTATTAAAAAACATCTTCAGCAAATGATGCCAGGCAGCTTTTTTTCCAGATATTTTTGGTTGCTGTTACTATAAAGACTGGCCATAAACTAAATTATGAGCTTGGTCTATGATATTCCGACATTAAGCTCTAACAGTAGGGGCAGATCTCTTGAACTGTGCTAAGATTACAGGCTTGAATAATTTGGCTCCTCTTACCCTCACATCTTCCCTCCCTCTCTCCTTCCTTTCCTTCCTTCCTTCCTTCCTTCCTCCCCAGTCCCTCCCTCCCTCCCTCTTTTCTACCCTCCCTTCTCTCCTTCTAGCCTTCCTGTCTTCCTTCCAGGTTTCAACCATGTGCACACAGCCAGCACACTAAGGTCAGAGAAGTAAGATTTCAGGGGCACCAGGTCCCTCGACCTTACCCACGTGCTGTGTCCTCACCAAAGAATCTCTGCTTCCATAAGACTGATCTGAGAGCCTGAGGAGCTCTGACTGGTGGCCTTCACTCTAAGTGTGACTGCACCACAAAAAAGAATGGATGGGAGCAAGGTGTTCAGTTTTGACAACCAACTCTTGAACACCTACTATGCACCTGACATTGTTTTAAGTGCTGATGAAAGCCAGATGTGGGAGCAATTAATTCTGTCTTGGGGGGATGAGAAAGCCTGTGGAGTACAAGGGATATTTAATCTGGGTTTGCAGGATGAGCGGGAGTCTGCTGGCTAGATAAGGGAGAAGGACATGCCAGACACAAGGTCAGGATAATCAGACAGATGGAAATGCAAGAGTGCACCAGAGCTTGGGAAAGGCTGCAGCAGTCTGGAATAATTGGTTTATAGGGAGTCTAGGAAGGTGTGACTGGATTGGGAGGTTAAAATGGGGGCAAGGGATAGGTGGCCTTAATAATATATATATTATTAAGTTGTTCAGTTACACAGAGGTGAGTGCCCTTTGTCTTTGTGAATCATAAGGACAGTTCATGGAAAAACTTAAAGGTCAACAATGCTGGACAATCAATCCTTTTTCACAAATATTTTTAAAATGCTTGCTACATCCATGGCACTGAACTAGGTGCTAGAATGGAATTTAAAAAAAATGTGGTCCCTGCCTCTCAGGTGCTCATGTTCTACCTGTAAATACAGAGGTGTAAAAATAACTACAACTTAACACAAAATGAGACAAGGGAGTGATAGGAAATGTATAAAGAATAGAGGAAGAAACAATGAATGCCGTCGGGGAAGGCATCAAGAAAGGTTGACTGGCAGGGAACGTGCCTGGGGGAACAAGGAATGGCAGAAAACGAGAGCAGGAGCACTTGACACAAAAAGAATTACCTGAGCAAACTGGTCAGGATGTGAGAGGATTGGCTTGTGTTTAATAAAAGGACACATTATAGGGTCTGGCTTGAAGTTAGAACATGACAGCAGGAGGATGAGCCGAGTTGAGATTAGGGAATACCTTGAATGTCATTAACAGGTAGATTTATCCAGTAGAAAAATGGATACTAAAAAAAGGTTACCTAACAGGGATATTTTCAGAGGCAAAGTCTAAGCAAATATATTTTGTCTTGAGACCTACTTATTTTGACTTAGTAGTGGCTGCCCGCACTAAAGTCTTTACAGGGGTTCTGGGGTCAGTGAGAAAGAAATTAATTCATCCATCCCTTCAGTTATCTGCTATCACTTGCCTGAAGAGATCTGCTACTTGAATAGTAAAGAACCTCTAGTAAAACAATGGTTTCATTGTCCTTGGGCATATCTCCCTCTTATTCACCTCATATGTTCTCAGGAATAGTGGGGCAATACTCATCAGAGATTTTTATAAGAAAGCAATCCTACCCTAATCAG
The DNA here is from genome assembly GCA_004026745.1 of Myrmecophaga tridactyla. NCBI lineage: Eukaryota > Metazoa > Chordata > Mammalia > Pilosa > Myrmecophagidae > Myrmecophaga > Myrmecophaga tridactyla. The sequence continues at coordinate 82,799 of PVIY010006987.1, forward strand.
CTCAACAGCAAAACTGAGACATCATTATTAACAATACTGGCCAGGTCCTTTGAAATTCAAAAGTCCCATAAACACACTACAAATTGTTATTAGGAACCAATGCAGCAGAGGCATTTTTCCGGCACCCAACATAAAAGGCCAACTAGTAGGTTTGAAGCTTCTATGTGTGGCACTCCCTCCTTCTCCTCATTCACCACAATGTCTTGTGACATTGCTCGTTTTCCCCGACTATCAGAGGACACAAGGAATAAGCCAGGGTCAACGGGCTCTAGAAGACTCTGGAACTACTGGCCATAATCAAAGAAAAGAACAAGCTAGCTCAGATGGGAACCTTGGTAAAGGATAACAATGGAACAGAATCTTTAAGATAGAGAATTGAAGTAATTGCGTTTTAGGGTCTAGACTAAGCCTCTTTAACTATGGAGCACACAACCCCTCGCCTCCAACTCCAAAGAAACTCGAGGAGGGAAAACTAGTTTGGATGGAAAATAATTTATATCTTTATTTTTCAATGATCTAGAATGGAAATTTAGCATTTTCTCTGACTCTGAGTGTAGTTGACCTGCCATGATAATAATATTTACAGTACCGGGCGGCTGCCATGGCTCAGCAGGCAGAGCTCCAACCTGCCGTGCTGGAGGTCTGGAGTTCGATCCCTGGTGCCTCCTGCCCATATGCAAATTAAAAAATATATATATATATTTACAGCACCCCTGTAAATACCCCTGCACTGTATTTTCACCAATAAAAATCACAGTTGTTTTGCATATCACATTGCGGTTGTCACAGAAATCTGGAAATATCATTTATGATCATTATTACTTTGAATGATATTAGTTATTAGACTCAGTGCAAGTTCTTTTTTATTGTGAAAAATAACATATATACAAAAAAGCAATAACTTTCAAAGCCCACCGCAACAATGGTTGTAGAACAGATTTCAGAGTTTGGTATGGGTTACAAGTCCACAATTTTAGGTTTTTCCTTCTAGCTGCTCTAAGACACTGGAGACTAAAAGAAGATATCAATATGATTCAGCAGTCATACTCATTTGTTGAATCTTATCTTCTCTGTTATAACTCCTCCTTCTCCTTTGATCTTTCTCCCACTCTTTAGGGGTATTTGGGCTATGCCCATCCTAATGTTTTCATGTTGGAAAGGGCTGTCGATAATATGGGATTGGGGGATGGAACGAGTTGATGTTCTGGAGAGGTTGGCCCCTCTGTATTTCAGGACTTAGCTGGTCTGAAGACCCATCTGGAGGTTGTAGGTTTCTGGAAAGTTACCCTTGTGCATGGAACCTTTGTAGAATCTCAGATAAAGTCCTAGGTTCTTTAGGGTTGGCAGGAATAGTTTTTGTTGGGGTTTGGCAAACCATGATAAATTGCAATAACTAGCTGAAGCTTGATAAGAGTAGCCTCCAGAGTAGCCTCTCAACTCTATTTGAACTCTCTCAGTCACTGATACCTTACTTGTTACAATTCTTTTCTTCCTTCTGGTCAGGAAGGAATTGTCAATCCCACAGTGCCAGGGCTAGGCTCATCCCTGGGAGTCATCTCCCATGTTGCCAGGGAGACTTTCACCCTTGGATGTCATGTCCCACATGGGGGCGAGGGGCAATGATTTTGCTTGCAGAGTTGGGCTTATAGAGAGAGAGAGGCCACATCTGAGCTACAAAAGTGGTCCTCAGGTAGTAAC